>JAOWBB010005697.1:0-30314 GCA_028565995.1 Ricinus marginatus | reverse complement strand
CCCGCAGCGGCGGCGCCTCCACTCAAAACGACGCCAGTCAAGGAGATGGCGTAACGCTTCAAGATCTGCACGCAATAAATGTGGAAAAGGAGCGATCGGAGGCAAAACGGGTGGCTGCATGCGAATCAAACTGGGAATTGCTTTCCATTGTTAAAACTACACCGCGAAATTCGAAAAAGTAAAATCCCTTTCTCGAAGAATCCATCGCCGAACGGGGAACAATGAGCTCGGATTTGAATCAACATTTTGATCCTTTTTGTTTAACATTATGTGACATCTCATTTCTCAAGCCTTTTCTTCACGTTACGGTGCCTTCGGAATTGAACAGAAGAGCCCGATAGTTTAAAATCAAATTATGTTATTCGAGGATTTTCCCAAATCAATTTCCATTCGATTACGAATTCACGTCGTGGAGTCGAAGTTTCTCTTTTCTATCTTATTGGAATTCTCTTTTCGAATCTTCCAAATCAATATTTTTGGCATGATACGGAGGACATGTGGATGGTTTCCTTCTTAATTCAACAACTGCTTATTTTTTTTCTTTTTTTTTTTTGCCGCTTTGCCGGAAAAATCGACGATCGACCCGTTTCGAAGCCGAACGCATTCCTCCCGTCTTTTTCCGCCGAATGCGCTGCAAATCGCGAAAAAAAATAAATAAATAAATAAACAAATAAATACAACATGAACCAAGCTCCTGTCGGGTTCCACTGTCGGGGATTCGAGACAGATTTATGTATCTCCCACCGCAAAAAGAACGAAAAAAAAAATCCAAAGAAGTGAAACGTCTCGAAAAAAAAATAAAAACGAGCTTAAAAAGCGGGGCCGGAGCAGCGACGGTCCTAGATCAAAATCCGCGATCCTAGATCAAAATCCGCGATCATCGACGTCGACAAATCAAATTCGCGTTACACGATTTTAATGGGAAGGTTTCGTTATAAGCGATGTGGCGGCACTCAAAAACGCGCCTCTCGATTTTAAATTTCCGTTTTCATGCAGGAGTGCAGCCCATCGAAAGCTTCGCTCCCGAACAGAATGCCTTCCTTTATGGCAAAAACCACAAAAAAAACAAAATCTGCCTCCGTGCACTTAAAAAAGCGGGAGATTTACTCCCAGTTCCTCTGCTGGAATTTGCTGTCATCACTGGTGCTCAAGAGGCCAGAAATCGCTTTCGCACAAAATAAGACCTGACGGGAAAAGTGGAGGGAAAATTTTAACATACGGAAGAATCGATTTGCTGCCGGAAAGGAAAGGAGCGAAAGATTTTTCCGAATTTTGAATTTTTAATCTTTTTTTTTTTTTTTCTCTCAATTAAATAATTTAATATGGACTTTCGTTTTCGAAATCCCCGAAAATCGTCGGTTTTCCAGCATTTCCCGCAGAAAAAAAAAAAAGTGTACGTTATAAAATTTTAGAATATTTTCGAAATCCCAAAAAAAGAAAAGGGAGGGGTAAGATGCCGAAGCAGCGTGATTAAGTGCTCCAAAAAAAAAAACCGCAGGAAACGTCAGAAAAATGTGAAATCTTAGAATGCATCGGATGAAAGCCGGAGTGACGCTTCCAGCTTCACACCGGAAGGAAATGTATTGCCGGAGATACGTGCTGCGGTGCCTTTTGGAACGGGAGAAGAAAATTTACGCGAAATGACTCTTATGAATCAATTAGCGAAGCAAAATTTTCCGGGTTTTTCCTCCCCTCCCTTCCCACCCTCGGAAAAACGGATAAACGCGGGGAAAAATCGAATCTTCCGCTGATTATTTCCCACTTGTTCGGTCCCCAATTCAAGATTGTCTTCGGACAGCGCCATCGGTTTCTTCTTCATTCCGCGGAAGATTTAAATTTTCCCCTTTGGACGGACGTGCACCGCGGATGCCGAAGCGAAACACTTTCGTTCGCTGCAGTCTTTTCAGCGATGCCCCGCAAGCTCCTTTGCTGCGCCTGGAATGAAACGTCCAACTTTTGCTTTCCCCAAAAAATTGAGCAAAGGAAGAGTGAAAGAGCCAGCAGGGAAGGGAAAAAAAAAAAAAAAAAAAAAAGGAAAATAAAATAAACTCGAAACGCATTAAGGAATCGGAAAGTTCCTCGCTTCTGCCCTCGCAGAAGCTTTTTGAGCCATTAAAAAACAGAATTAGCATTTCAAGTGGTGGCTGACAAGTTGTAATTCTTTTCCTGGCGCTCACCGACTTCCGAATCAAAGTCTTAAACGCAACTTCATACACGTTGTTGCTGTTGCTAATTTATAAAAATTAATAATTATTTTATTTGCTCCTTTTTTTTTTTCAGGAGTGAAAAAATGAAACAAGTGAAAGGCAGCCTCGGGATGCTTCAGAGCTACGGCACGGAATGGAAACGGGGCAAAAACCGGTCGGGAGGTTACGTTCCAGGCGTTCCAGCTCATGCATTTGAAAATTAAAGACATTTTGTTAAGATTGTACGATCCGAACAGAGTTTCAGCGAAGAACAAAGCGGATAAAAGCCCATATTTCTCATTATTATTTAAAAAAAAAAAAAAAAATCAGCGAAGGGCAACACGCTACTAAATTTGCGGTCTCCACATTCTTGCTTAGTTCCAGCATCCCTTGTAAGACGGGCTCTGGACCACGAAAAGCGAGGCGGATAATATATGTTTTAACGAATGGCGTAGTCTGTAGCTGAAATAAATGAGAGCTATTTTCGACAGTGTGCAACAAACATTTTCTGGATTGTAAATCAAACTGTATAAAATATTTAACTAAAAATAATTTACGCGGCAAAAAAAAATTTATAATTATACACGTATATTAAATTACTGACAAAAACTTTGTGAAGAGATCACAGACTCGTATAGAGATTCATCTGAACGTTATTAAAAAAAAAAAAAAAAAAAAGCACGAAAAAAAGTTTTATACCGATATATTTCAAACTATTAATTTACGTGAGAAACGAATGCACACATTTGACAGGGATTTACTTAAAATGTACAGAAAAATCCAAAAAATGGCTTCTATCAGTGACCGCTACGTGACCACCAAAGCCAATCGCGATCTTAAAACATTCTTCAATTATACTTTCCGAACTGTTTTCCTTCGGGACCGCGGTTACTCTCTTGCAGAAAGCTTTGCAGAGCAGCGCGCCGCATCCATCAGCTCGAAGTTCATCGGGATCCTAAGCGGGATTATCCCTTTTAAAAATGAAAATAATGAGCTCCTCCGAAATCGAGACGTCATCCGAAAATAAAAATCCAAAGATGAAGAAAAAGCAAAAGCAAAGAGGTCCTGCTGCACGCCTGGATATTCAGCGTGTTCGAGAAGATTCTTGAGACGGGTTCAAACGGTTTGCCTATTGAGACGTCCTCATTAAGTAAGGAAAAGGCATTCGACTTTGGATGGCACTTCAAGCTGAATAGATCTTGAAATGTCCGCGACCTTTTCTTCCAGCAAAATTTACGGATGGAACCCGCCTTAAATATGATCAATTCTCGAATGGTAATGCTTTAGCCAAAATATTCACCTGATCCTCTTGCAAAATACAAAGACGTTTTAAATTTTTAAGGCAAAACTAAAACCATTTGATTCCATCTGGCGATCGGTAATTCCATTTCAGGTTCGGGAACTGGAAGCCGCCGCGAAAGTTCAACTTAGCTTTCGGCGGGGGAGCATTTCACAAGAGGGCCGAAACGACCGATTTCTTATTTCACCGCAGAGCGCCTTCGATGTGCCCCTGGCGGAGCCAGTCACGGACAGATAACTACAGGCAGCGGAGGAAAAAACTCGGTAAAAAAAACAAAGTTGGCGCTTTTGCGCATTTTTCTCGTTTTACACGACATAACAGCGACTCGCATCAGATGAGCAGAATATATTCCGAATGAACTGAAAAACCGCCGGCGAGGAAAAAGCGTAAATAACATCATTCACAGCCCAAAATGAATATCCTAATCAACCTCAATGAAAAACTGTATCCTTAATTGTATTACAATTTGTTTCATTTACAATCACGAAGCAGACTTCTTCGTTTAGGAGATAACTTTCCGAAAAATACAGGTCCAACATAAGGCCCTCGCCCGAAATCGACGAAATCGACGGGGCAAACCGAAATGGAACGTCTCGAATTCTGCAAATCGTTGAAAAGTGCAGACCAAGGGACATGATCGGCGAGAGGGAGCATGACCTAAGGCCCGTATGGTGAGCCTCCCTTGCAGGAAATCTCGAAATTAAGACATTCTCATTTATTTCCTCAATTTTACCAAAGAAAAAAAAAAAGACGTCAAACTCCCGCAAATGGATTAAAAAAACTGCCGGGGTAATTTCGCTGTTGGATGCCCCCTTTCCAACCTCCCGAGTAAGCTGCCTTATTCTCTGCCTCGAACTATGAAGAAAAAATTTCACAAAGAAAAAAGTGGCGGAAGAACGGGGGATAAATTTTCACGTAAAGATGGAACTAAAAGTTTTTCCCGAAGAACTTCCTTTCTTAACTCAATTGCTCATATAATTTTCGTAACTTTCCATGGAGTTTTCCGGTTATTCAACTCCGGGGGAAAAAAATGTGGGAATTTGATTATTAAACTCCCCGGGGAGCTAAACAACTCGAGATGTAGAATAGTTTCATAATTTCATTTAACGGAAATGAGAGTTCCGGTAAATCCTTCCGTCCATCGTACGCTTCACCATCAAATTCCTGTCGATGCTCGGGATCCGTCAGCGAAATTCCTGGTCTCGCAAATTCAGTCGCGCAGGATTTTGCTTGCCAAAACATTAAATTGCAAATGCCCGAGACATTCTCGGGCATGTACAGCGGAACCCGAGGTGACAATATGCATAAACTGTGCAATGTTTTTTTAAGGAAGCGGAATAAATGAAAAGGAATTTAGGGAAGGAAAATAAAAAAAAAAGAGATTGAAAGTATGCAAATTGAAATAATAAATTGCTTCTATGAATGACTGACTTTTAAGGAATTAATACATTTTCCGTATACTGCCGGATGCCTAAGACTAAAATTTACAAAGAATGCCTCCTCGAATTTTACAGGAACACGACTTACGGCAGGAAAGTTGAATTTCAAATCGACATTAGTTCTTTTTCGCGGTAAAATCCGAGTTTGAAAAACTTGGAAGATTTTTAATTTTCGAAAGCCGAAAAGGCTGCACACGTTCTTGACAATCTGCGGGCAACTGAAAAAGCTCTCGAATATGAAAAATGTCAAATATTTAAATTAAAAAAAAAAAAAAAAACCGCTTTACTTATCCACACGTTTAAACCGAGGTTCCGGAATCCCGAGCTTATCGAAAAAGCGAAAATAACAGCAATTATTACTTTTTGCGATTCCATGCGCCGCTGGAAAAGCGAAAGAAAACTATTTCGGACCGCTGCAAAATTGCCCGGTCGCGAATTAAGGCAACACGCAAAAAAAAAAAAAAACATTAGCAAATAAACCTCTCGCCGGAAAGTGCGAGGCAGCCGACAGGACGGAAAGGTATCAGGCACAACCGGAAGAGCACGTAGAAAAGTACTTCAGTCGACCGAATGAAAGCCGGACAACAAAGTGACTCGGAAGGAAGTGTTGCACTGCATCAATATCAGACAGCAACGTACCTTAGACGCTGAGAAATAAAAGAAAGGGCCCCTTGCCCGTTTACCCGCAGTGTTTTTTTTTAATCGGGCAACGCGAAACTTGGAAATATTAAAAAGTTAGCTGCCACATAAGAATCTGTTTCGATTGTTAAAAACAATAAATTTGTATACAAATTACCGTTTCGGTTGTGGCAAACATTCGCAGGCGGCAAACGCATTTTTGCCCGTCGGCGCACGCCCACGAAGAAAATTTTCAAAATTTCGACCCGGCCGAAACAGGAGGTCAGCAATAATTCAAGGAGAGTCAAGAAATGCGGACGGAGCGCCAGTTGAAATTTGAAAAAATGAACTTTCCCGAGATCTGAAAAAAAGTAAGGGAAAAAGACCGAGCTGCAGAAATTTGGGAAACCAAAAAAAAAAAAAAAAAGAAAAAGCAAGGCGAGAGAATCATCCCGAGCCATTTCCCAAGCCGCGAATCGAGTTTTAAAAACTGTTCCGCGCATTATATTTCCGATTGACGATCGAAACGAGGGGCGGAATTTCCGTCAGGACACGCGAAGAACGTCTGAAACCTGAACGGATCCGTCCGAAGAAGAGAAGAAAGTGACGGGCAGCCCACACAAAGGAACGCTTTTCGCGAGCGAACGCGGTTCCGGATCCTTCCCCCGCGTGCAGGGAAGGCTTTAAACAGGATTTAAAAAAAAAAAAAAAAAAAGAATCATCGTGGCAGCAGCGAAAGGGCAACCCTGCTCGCTCTCGAGCTCGGCCTCCCGGGCCCTCGAAAATACGGTTCGAGATGCAGTTTCCGGCCAAATCCGTGCCCGCAAACGGCAAATGCCTCACGTTTCCGAGAGGATCGGGAAGCCTCTTTTTCGAGGGGGCTTTTCCTTTTTTTCTCGAGATTAAAGCCCTTCCCTCTCCCATCCGGAAAATAAGAGAGGGATGCATGAATAAAATGAACGGGAGACGCAATCAAGGAACGGGAATTTCGGCTCAGCAAGACAAAGAGAATATTCCCCCGGGCGGGTGAATTGGCAGCATCAATTAAACCCGATCGCCAACCACAATTTGCCTTTCCTTTTTGCCGCCTCTCGCAGGTTTCCCTTCTCTTCAGTGCCTCGAGATTCCCCTGGTAATTCGGGACGAATCGAAAAGTTTCCCGGTTTAATACTTTTGCATTTCACTTGCTTACGGGGGGGGGAAACGTTCAGAGATGCGGAGCGCCCGAGCTCTGCCACATCCTTTCATATCTCGCTTACGGATCGTAAAGAAGCGAATCCGAATTATCGGGGCGAAGGAACGCGCACTTTGCCGTAAAAATAAATTAACATTTTGCAAAAATTTCCCCGGCCGGCTCCAGAGCCAGCAATTATATTTTATTTCCGCTAAATATTTTCATGAATACGGAATTAGCGTAATAAAAAAATCCGCGCTGTTGTTTACGGCGGCAGCAACCTGATATTACCCCGTTCCTTCTAACAAAAGGAAAAGGTCTCCTCTCGCGTTTAAAAACTTCATTAAATTATTTTCACAATATTGGGATGGAAACTTCCGTCCTCCGTTTCCCTTTCAACGTTAATGGCGGCGTAAATTGTCCTTTGCGAAAACGTACAGAATTTAACCACGTGCTTTGTCCAGGGATCCGAACCCCCAATTTTTGGCCCCTCCGAAAACTCCGAAACCTTAATTCTGCCCGCGTTTCCCATGTTAAGAGCAACAATCGGTAATTAGTGTTCTCGAGAAGAAAATTGGCCGCAATTGAGCTCCGAAATGCGGGAAGCGAAGTCGCAGCGGCCCGGCCGGCGTGGCGTGGCACGTTAGATGTGGAGTTCTCACGCGAGGGTTCGCGGGACGACAAACCACCCCGACGTGTGCTCGCCCCCGAATGTTGTTAGCACGGCATCGAATCCCGCCCGACGCAAACCCAAGGCATTCTGATCCGGAAATCGACATTTGCCTCACTTCCTCTCCTCTTCCTTTTTCGATGAATCGGGTAAATTTGCGTTTTTTTTTTTTTTTTTTTTTTTTTTTTTTACTGTCGAAACCCCCGATTCCGATATGTACGACGCCGTCATCGTTTGAAATGCGAGCGAGTCTTGCTGCCGCGACAGCAACGGATAACTCGTCGCTACGAATCTCCGGCCATCAAATGCGCCGCAGGTCTTCATGCTCGCTCGCGCCACTTCATTAACAAATACACAATCAGCCGATCTAATTCATTTGCAAATTGTTCTCCTTCCCGTTTAGCCCCTTAATTCTTCGCACTGCAGACAGTGAATGAAAACAAGAAAATTTTCCCGCAGGAACAGACGCTGTTTTTTTTTTTTACCCTGCGGCAACAAAAAAAAAAAAACTTTCCAACCTTTTAGTGCAGGCGAAGGGCCTTTTCCTCGTGAAAACAGCCATAAAAGTTAAATTTTTTTTTATAATTTCACATTATTTACTCAAGTTTCGGAAATGCCACTCCTTGCGTGCGGCTGTGGCCGCTGATGTTACATCCCAATAGGTGAAAATTGCAAAATTTCAATTGATGCAATGTAAGCAGAGAAAAAGTCGATCTAAAATGGCAGGACGGTCCAAATGGATGTTGCCGTCAACCCTGCAAACTCATCAAGGATGGGAAAAGGCGAAATATTAACAACTTTTACTGAATAAGAATAAGAGAAAAAGAGAAGAATCCTAATGGGATAACGATTGAAAACGAGAAAATACAAAGCACGCGTCTTGGTAAACTAAATTATCCATTAAGCACATCTCGCGTGCTCCGCTCTGTCATCGGAGCTCTTCGCCCACAAAACCTGCACTTCTCAATTACGTATTTCCGGTTTCATTAAGCACCGTCCGACCTCCAGATGCGAAATCGAAAAAGCAGAACGGACCCGAATCCGCGAACCAAAAGAATAATTCGATTCATTCCATCCTTTCCTCCCGCCCCTGGACTTCCCTCCTGTCGGTCAAATCAGCATCCAATTGATACAAACACCGAGCTGCATTCATCACGCTTTATTGGTTTTTCTTCCTCTTCCAACGGCGAGAAATGTGATTTACTTCCTCGGAGAGGAGCGACGGGAGGCGAAAAGAGGACGGAAAAAGTTTCGTGAAGTGGTTCCGAGATTTATTTTGCCGGCTCTCGGCGCGAATCAAAAATCGATCCATCAATGCCCAATCCTCCGTTCTCTCCCGGTCGGTCCGAACACGTTCCGCGTTCGTCGGACCGACAACTTGCTCCGGTCCGGAGAAGTTTCGACGCTCGCCCCGACGCAGCGCGCGTCCCAAATCATCAACCGTTGCAAATGGCAAAAGCCCCGACGTCAACGATCGCAGGAAGGCAAAAAGGAATCGCGAACACGCCGGCGGAACGGATGCAGCATCCGCAGCCGAGGGCTCCGGCGAAAAAAAAAATGCGGAGAAATCGCCAGGAATCCCGTCTTACTTATCCGCTGGGCGGGGGGGGGAAGGAAAAACCTGAAGCAAATGCAACAAGCAAACAGCAAAAGGAAAACCTTTCCTCGGCCCGATAAAATGCGGGACGAAAACTGTCGGTAACGCGAAGAAAAATAGTTGTTCGGGTTAAACATAAAAAAAACCCGGGCGGAATCCACGTGAAAGGCGAACGGACCCTGGCCAATTTTTCGTGGGTTATTTAACTGTAAAATAAAGGAAAAGGCGGGGAAGGCTGTGGCAAAAGGGCGAATTTTCCATACCGGACGGCAGACGGAACGAAAATCCGCGAAGGAATAAAAGCTGCCGGAATTTTAAGCTGACGGTACAAAGCCCATGGAAACGAGCAGCCAGGATGGAGCAGCCCCCGGTTTGGCAATAAATATCGACGTCGGGACAGGAAGAAGAATTTTCCGGGAGCACTCACAGAGTGCTCCCAACTATTTAAACAGCCTCTTTTCAATAGCCGATTCCCATTCTCCTTTGCTGTCGGAGCTCGAAATGACAGGGGCACAATTGATAATCGAGTTTCCTTTTTTTTTTTTTATTAAAATATCAAAGTGACGTAAATCCGGCGGAAATACATCATTTTTTTTTTCTCGAAGAAGAAAAATCATAATCTGTATATTTTATGTGAAAAATCAACTTTTTCCCTTCAATTCGTATTCATACCGTAAGGCTTTCGCCTGAATGCAGTTACTCAAGAAAAACAGGTTTCGAATCCTTTTTTTTTTCTTTTTCCACCCTTCATTTTTCTCCAGACTCATCTTATTCTTGTTTCGATGCTTTGTATCCGGCGGAAATCCTATTTCGTTTCGGGGGAGGGGGTTGGAGGGATGGGAAAAAAGAGAAAAAGTGACATTCATTTCAGAGACTCCCCCGAAATCTAAAACCTTCCCGTTAAATATTTGGAAAAATTCGCTGTTGTGCCATATCTCAGCCCCAATTTATTTCTGTTGCACCTTTTAAAAGGTGCGCCATTAACAAAGGGAAAATCATTCGCTTCGATTCGAAAAAAAAAAAAAAATTCGCTCAACTCCGCTGAGAAAATCACCGCGGAGACCAATTGACGTCGCCGGGTTCGCGGCGTCCAAAGAGATCGGACCCGGCCACAGGAAAACAAATTTCGGTAGCGCGAGCGGAAGATATTCGCTTCGTCAAGTTGCCGCGCTGCAGATCATTCCCGCAGCGGAAGAATACGATAACGTAAAATGAATGTCAGAAACGGAAAACCGATCGCTAACGGCAGGGAACATGCTTGCGAGTAGCAAGGGAGGGTGAAGGTATCTAATGTAAACGGCAATACATTATAAAAACCCCGCCATTGATTTTTTAACACTTCATCCATATACACAAGTCGAGGATCAAGACGTATTTCGGGGTAAACGATGGGGAAAAGGAAAAGGAAGCACTTTGTACGATTTGCTTTAACATCGCGACTGCTCTGTAGAGAGACTTCATACGGACATTTAGCTTCGCAAAACCAATTTTATTTCTTCAGCGGGCGGAAAAATAAAAAAAAAAATAAATTTTCATTTCCCCCAATAAAAGCCCATTAGAGAACCCACTCATGTCACACTCTCTATACGTGTTGAGTGTCAGGTATGATGGCGACGTCAATTATTTCGGTCCGCGAACGTTCGACGGGCGGGAAAAAAACGAAATGGTAACAAAAAGGTTTTCCCCATCTTGTCTTGGGGGGGAAAAATATTTGTCATTCCCGCTGCACACCCCCAACTTTTAATATAAATAACATATTGACGTGGAAATGCTCCAGAGAACGAATTCGCCTACCGAAATTCGAAATAATTTGATTTACGATTTGTAAATTACCATTCAAGTCATGGGACCGGGAAAATTGTCGCAATCCCTGCAATTCCCCAGATCAAACATGGAAACATCTTCGGAATCGCGGGGGTAGGGAAAGAGCGAAGCCTTGTTACCGGAATGAAATAATACATTTATTATGCAATGACATGCTCCGGGAAACATATGGACTCCCACATGATAAGACTCCCGTCTCTCTCTGACGGAGTTTCTTCGCGGTTCACTCGTGCATCCATCCGCAGCGCAAGAGATTCGAGCCTTTCCCGGCTGGAGGGTTGCAGAACGTGCGGGAAGAATGCGGTTTCCCTGCGCGCGAACCGGACGGGGATCGCGGTCCAGCAGCATCCGCGAACGGGAAAAAAAGTGAGATTGACCAAAAGGAGGTATCACGATCCCCGCCCCGCTCGATAAAAATTCGATCTGCGTCCTGCTGACCCCCGCGAGTCAAAAGTTCGAAATGAGTTCGAAAATTCTTAACCCGAAACATAAAATGTTCACAATTCTTTTTAAGGCTAATAAAAACTTCAAATGGATGATCGAGATCGGAGTTGCAGGGCTTTTTCCGATGGACGTGTTAAACCTTTTGGTCGGATTATATCCTCCTTTGGGCATCATTTCGAGATAGAATGTCGTCACATTTTTTATTTTTTTTTATTGATATTTTCGAACGGGCGGGAGCATTTACTTTTATACCGCAGAACTCTTTCGCGGCTTGAACGACGACGTTTCTCCATGTTTTCGTCCGATTCTGCAAGTTTCAAAAAAAGAAAAAAAAAAATAAGAGAATAAGAAAGATAAAATAAATAAACCTGGAGAGCAAAATGTTCATTCCGGTGCTTTGCTGGAAAAAAGAAGAAAATAAAGAAAATAAAAATAAAAAAAAAAAAAGATAACTTTCAGTCCTGAAAATTTACAGGAAAATCGACTTATTGGTTACCGCTACTGCAGAAGTATCTGCCGCAAAAAAAAAAAAATAATTTGTACAAATTTCGGGCGATTAATAAATTAATATTCATTATATATCGCAAAGTTGAATATTAATACCATACAGGAGAGGAATATTCGTGTCATCAAACGTTCCTGAATTCGCTTTTTTTTCGCATTTTTTTCTTTTTTTCAATGAGAAAATGTATATATACTTATGTAACTTCTAATGATTGAGGAACATCTCAAGGGAACCCATTCCATGGTGAAATGAAACTAATGTCTAACTTCCGATTTAAAAAGTTAGGACTTGTTCCACCGCTAAAATAAAAGATATACATACATATATATCATACACCCAAAATTCTATTTATAACAGACTCTTCTCTTGGATTATTTCTAATCCACGTGTATATATATTTTTAATCGAAATATGTATATGGATTATTTTATACATATGCATATATATATATGTTTTATTCTGCTTCTTATTTGCTTTCCATGTCGCCATCTGATTCTAAAATCTGCATACTTACATTTAAAAAAATTAAAAAGTTTCCCTTATTGTCACGTAGAATATACATATAAATATATATATATACTTTATTTTTTTTTATGCAAAAGACTGAATCCTTTTTAATTTTTTACCTGGGAAAGCTTTTGGCTTCTTTAAAGAGAATATTGGCATAAAGGATCCTCATATCTAAAGCGCGGAGGTAAAAAAGCGATGAAAACGCCTTTCTCATTCCATATCTGACTCACATTCAAGACACGTATAGCACTAGAATAAAGGCGGTTCACCCTCAGATCGTGGTTATTTAACACGTTCAACTTTAAACATTGCCATTTACATATCCCGTGAAGATCCTTCACGAACAGGCTTCTTCATTTATTTATCCATTCTAATGCGCCGGTTCAAAATAACATTTTAAACAAAAAACCTTTTTATAAATTTCTATATATCAATATTTCCATTTATAATTACTAACAAATACAAATAGTTACTTTGTACTTATAACTTTTTATACAATAAAATTTATAAATGTTATAGGAACAATTTTAAATCATGGTGAATAGATAAATTCACTCTAAAGGTGAATTTATCATATTCACCATGAGCTGAAAGAGTTTCACAAATTTAAGCTAAACATCATAATTTAAACTGTCGACCCTTGAAGTGCAGCAAAGCAAATAACCGCAAGTTAACATTGGGGTGGTCAGGCTATAAAAATTCTTTTGCGGATAAATTTTTCCCCCTTTACAAAAACATATATGTACATACACATACGGACGTTTTGACAACACTAAACCCACATGAATATTATTAAATTCATACCATACTTAAATGATCCGACCGGTTAACATAAACCAAAAACATTTGAAAAATAACTCAAATGTCAGACCCGACTTTTATTCTTTGACAGTGGTACCTTTAGACCCTGTCACGATTTATTTTATTTCTTCATAAATAAAATAGACCTGAATTTGGTGATTGCCATGAAGAGTGAGACACACGTGAATCATTCAAGCGACAAGATCTTCCACGTTTGCAATTTGCTTTTTCGCAACGATTTAAATTTTCGCCATCCTCTGTATATTTCCTTTGCCGTTTTGCTCTCAGAGCCCCTAAATATTCCAAAAAAACAAAAATAAATAAATAAGGCAAAAGAATCGCTTAACTTAAGTTAAAACTCGCAAAGGCACAAAACCTTTGACGGTGTTCAGTATAAATATTGCTTTGCGTTGATATGTTGCTTGCATTAATTAATGCTGACAGAAAAAAAAAAATATATATCGCTTTATCAAAAGGGATTTTGTTTGAAAACAAAAAATATTGCTTTTAACTTTTTCACCCTTAAGCCGTTTAACCTGAGTCGCTTTCTTTGGGATCATCTTCGGTTTTTGAAAAAGATTAAAAAGAAGGCAGGAAAATGAATTATTTACCTCCAACCAGTTTTTAATTTCGGAAAGCGCTTTCCCAAAAGATCACACGCTGCGGGTAATAACTTCAACCCCGTCTTCGATCTATCCCTTAATCTCCGGTTTTAAAACCGCTTATGCGCCGGGGAATTATGTCTTTTAACGTGTTTAACATGACCGCGGGTTACCTATCAAGTCTGCTAACTCACGATTCATCCTGTTTGAGTGCCACGTTAGCAATGTGTTTTTTCGGTATTTGAAAAGTTTTCCCGGTGTAGCGCGAAATTTGTGAAACTTCTGAAGAAGAAGAAGAAGGAGGAGAAAGAAATTTCGCATTTTACACCTTCATTGTACAAAAAAAAAAAAAAAAAAAAAATTCAACAGCTCCGCAACATATATGTAAATAATTTTTTGTATATGTGTACGTTTCATTTGATCTATTGCCTTTCAGTAAGTCTTCACATACGACAACCTTGTTTTACCCTGTTTTTTAAACCTTCAACCCAATGGAGTTTGTTTGGTATTATTGAATCAATCAGGCGTTAAACGGACTTCACCATTTCAATAAATATCAATATGTGTGAACATAATATGTAAAAACGCGGAAATTCAAATTATTAGAAATCCATACTTTCGATTTTAAAATTTGAAATTATTATGAAATTTATATAAAGCGATTTTAGTAAATTTTTAATCCAATATAAATAAGTTTGAAGTTAAAAAACTTCAATTACATATATATACATAAAATTTAACATGTTGCGACGACCTACGTATATAAATCGATATTAAAAAGAAAAAATAAAGAGGAAAAACTTAATTTTCATTTTTATTTTTTCGTTTTCCGACACTTTATTTTCAGTCCACCCTTCTTTTTATTTGGCTTCTCCTTCTTTCAATCTTCTTTTCTTCTGCAATAAAAATAAAGAACCCCCATCGGAAATTCCCTAACGCAATTATTAGCATCTTATCTATAACATTCAAAATTTCGTATCGTTGTTCTCACGTGGAATTCGAAGGAGCCTTGCAACCTCCACCAGACCCGTGGCAATCACCTTTAGCATTCCATTTTATTAATTTCAAGCCAAACATAATGGGCAATTCAATTATTTTAAATTAATCACGTAAAATAATTGCAAATATTTTAATTAAACTCTAATAAAAAGTCAAATGCACGCCAAATTAGAATCGATGGATCATTTATGAACGTCCAGACGGAATTATTTTTTTATTGCGTAACATAAATATCATTTACATGAACAAATAAATTAGACGTCTTATGGACCTTAGTTTTTTTAATTATTTGTAATGGGAAGCGAACCGCTTAATTTCCCGCACCCGCCCAATCGAATGTTACACGGATCTTATGTGATCCCAATGCTGGATCGGATTAATGAGATCTTGCCCTCCAACGCTGTAAAATCGCAATTTGTCCGGAATGGTAAAAAGGAAATAATTCAGAGTGAATCGACTCCGGCAATTGTCCCGGAAGATTAATAAACTCCGCGTTTTTCGCACCCCACACGGCTTCGAACGAAATTTAATAGGCAATTTAACCTAACTCTCTGCACCGTGCCTGAAAGCGGCTTTTGCCTTTTGCATTACGCCCTGCTCCTTTCAGGAACCTTTCCGGAATTGCCATTATCCGAGATTCGTCTTTTTTTTTCGAGAAAAATTCGTCAGCAGATTAAAATCCAAAAAATTTTGCTTCCTAAGGATATTTTCAACGTTGGATGAAATTGAAGAGTCCCTCGCAAAAACAAAAAGAAAAACATAAAAAAAAAAAAAAAACGGGAGAAAAGGGTTTGCCGAAATGGATTTTAATAATTAAGAAGCCGAATTAGAGCGAAGAATTTATTTATCTATTTATTTATTTATTTATTTTTCCCTTCCCTGCAGATAAGGCAAATAAATGAACTGAACGGGAATTCGGAGGTGGCCGTAAAAAGTCATCGTAAAACACGAATAAATTGCGAAATGATGAAGGAGAAGTTTCCTATCAATTACCACTGGGAACTAAAAGGTGAAATATAAAAGCGTGGAGCTAAAAAGATAAAAAAAAAAAAAAAAAAAAAACAAGAGAGCCGTAAATAATACACATCCACACTATAATCATAATTGTCTTAAAAAGATGGAGCTAAGCAAGAAAATTAGAATTTTAATATTTTTCATCAACTGTCGCCATTCTGAAAAATTAAAAAAAAAAAATTCATAATAATAATTTTCAACAATAACGTAAGAACTCTAAAAATGTTGAGAATTTAGAAAATCCACAGGCAATAAATTTATAAATTAGACAGTCAAACTCAGAGCTCTTCATTTTAACAGTAAATTATAAATATCGCCGTTAAGAGAACATTGCTTTTTGGGGATTTGTGGGCATGTCCTAGTTGTGACATTTAGTGGCAAGAACTTTGGAACCAATAAACGTTGAAATAAATTAAATTCAACCCGTTAACTAGTATATAATATGACTTTTAAGTAACTTAACAAGTTTTCCGGTGCCACCTCAAGATTAATGAAACAAAATCCAAACAAAATTTTTACCCAGAAAAGCAGAACATTAAACACTGTGAACACAACATCGTTTCAACCATGCATTGAACCATTTAAATCGAATAAATTTTAATCGGCATTCAGTTCAATTCATACGTTCGGATTCTTCATCGACTGGGAGCTTTCGTCCAAAAACGAGTTAAATATGCAACTTACCATATAATAATAAAATTAAATTTTTAATGATAAATGCTGATGCGAAGATTATGAAAATCAAATAGATGCTCTGGCAATGAAGACCAGGATTGTCAACAAGTTCCTGGCATGTTTCCATGCTCGTTTTATGGGATTACAGTACGAGTGGTTAACCCAAAATCTAAAAGCTATTATTTTTACGGTTATCGCAAAGATTTATAATTCTACAACAATATTTCACATCGTCAAAAATAACCGGGAACAACGAACAGATTTTTGACGCTCATCCCCAGCCACCTTCCCACTGCGAAATATAAATATTTTCAATCGACAGTCACACAAAGGCCTTTGCAAGTGCTTAATCATTAACTTGCTCGTCAAACGTGTTGAACGTTCAAAGCGCATTTAATTTACCGATTCTGCCAAGGTTTTACAACGAAATCTTTCTCCTCCCACATAAGTTGCGCTACACTTTAAATTGCTGCAGCGAAAAGGGAGCATCCGAAATGCATCCGAGGACATTCGGGAGCGGCAAACGAACGCCGAAACGGGGATTCCTGAAACTTTCCCGAAGCCGACCGATTTTCGGTTTGTCGCAAAAATGAAAGAGGCACGTCAAGCATCGAAACCCGCGTTTTATTTTTGCATGCGAAAGCGCGCGATAAATTTGCAAAAGAAAGTTAAGGATCCGATTAGACGTTTTTCACTTTTCCCTCCTCCTCCCCCCCCCCCCAACGGTCTGCGGGAATTTTCCGAAATTATTTTCTCGTTAGGGAAAACGGCAAGGAAAGGAAACAATCTCACGGCCCGCTGATATACGACTCTCCTAATGCGATTGCTCCATGAAAATATTGCAAAAAGGGTTTTAAAATACTTTCCCGTCGATTAAATTCGAAATTTATATTTCGCCTCTTCTGGAATGGGTTCGAAATTAAAAATGAAGAACGGCGAAAAACGTCCCCAAGGAATGATCTAATGTTCGACGTAAAAGAAAGGGAGTAAAAAAAAAAAAAAAAAAAAAAATTTCCAAAAATCCGAGCGCTGCCTTTTGCATAAATAAATCTCGCTGTAGCTGCGTCAATACGCATCCCCCGGCGGGAAATGAAAAAATAATAACAATAATCTGCAGAATTGTATTACGCGATCGCGTTATAAATGGCGAGCCGGTGCGGACGGAAAAAATGACACGAAAAAAAATTTCATCGGATAAGACGATCGCGTAACGGAGCTCTTTACAACCGCTCTGCGCTCTTACCCCCCTCCCCCCCCGGCTAATCCCGGGCTTCATCCCTCGTAACCTTCTGTTTCTTCGTGATAAGTTTATTATGTCGCAAAACCTCGCTTATTCCGATAAACCTCGCTTCCGATTTTACAAAATTAAATTTTGAACATTATTCGGGGTGCGGGATAAAGCCCTCGTCGGACGTAGGGAGAAACAAATTGCACCAAAAAACGGAATCGCGAGACTGCGACCTTTCGGGCCCTGCCAAACCGCTTCCTGCGCGGTCCGGCCGCCTGCCACCGCCTTCTCGATGCGGTCAGGAAGGCAGTCGCCTTCAGCGGCAGGGGCACCGCGGGCGCCGCCGCCCGAATCTTCTTGGCACCTTCGGAGTCGCAGAAGCTGAGATTTCGCCGGATCCGTTCCGCGGTTTGCGCTTCGGGAAAATTTTAAGGGAAAAGAAGAGGGAAAACATCCCTTTTTCGCGCCGCTCCCTCTTCGTTCCCCGTTATCCGTGACGGAACCCATGCGTTCCCTCTCGCCCATAATTTTGGGAGATTCCACAAATATTAATTCGCCCAACGACACATCCTTCCAATGGAAATTTATTCGTCCGTTCGCGATCCTCCCGCGGCATTAGATATTCCTTTATGATTCAGCCTCCGGATATATTTGCGGCCACCGAGATCCAACAGCGTTCCCAATGTTATTTCTGCTGCAGCTTTTTTGCCTGAATTCTTAAACTGATAAAAAAAAAAAAAAAAAAAAAAAATGGGCGCCCTCGAGTGGGAGCCGAATATAAACTTTTTCGCCGTCTTCAATTATTTCTGAATAAAGGAAGAAAAACAATCGGAAAAATTGGAAAAAAAAACCGAGGGTAAAAGTTTTCATGTGAATCATCTTGCCATTAAATATAAAATCTTTATCTCCCCGCTCCACCCTCCTCCCCCCCCAAAAGAAAAAAAAATAAAATAAAGTTATAAAATGTTAAATAACTAATTGTGAACTTTTATTTTTACTTCATTTCGCTTTCGCCGAGACAAATGCTTTATTTTATAATGTTCCCGATATAAACCCACTCAGAGGAAAGAAAAAAAAAAAAGATTTTCCTTGCCACCCCAGAGGGGTAGGATGTAAAAAATTAAAACTTCCGACACGTAAGCCCGGGGAGAATCGGCCCGAAAGGAAGCGATAAAATTGCATTAATATATCGATATTCATATGCAAGCCGCCGTGGGTATCTCTCCAAGTGCGGATTAACATTCATCAAAGTTTATGGAACAACTTTGAGATAATTGCAAAATAAGGGCCGCAAATTGAATTCCGAATGGGATTTCGGCAACCTTAAATTTATATTCAAGAGAAAAACGGAGCCTTCGCTAATCGAGCACACCGAAGATGCCTTAGCAGCAAATTGATCAGAAAGAGATTTCACGTTTGAAATCTCGAAATATAGTTATTTTGCATATATTTATCGCATCCGGAATTAAAATCGTATTTTGCGATTTTGCACGTGGAAAAATTACTTTCCATCTATTATTTTGTGGTTTCCCCCCCCCCCCCCCCCGAAGACGTTTCACGGGACGAACTGAAAATTGGCGCGATATTTTTATGATTTTATACGATCAGTCCGGTCATCAGTCAGCAATCATGGCCGAAGCATTAACGGAAAAATAAAAAAAAAAAAAAAACCCATAAAACCTCTTCTTTTAATAAGGGAATTCAAAATATAATCTTATCGCCAATATATTGCTTCAATAGCTAAAACTGAAAAGAATTGATTTTTTTTTTTTTTTTTTTTTTTTTTTTTTTTTTTTTTTTTTTTTTTTTTTTGCTGTAAAAACTCCTTATAAAAAGAAAGCGCTGCATTTGAAGTATGCGAACGCAAAACATCGAACGAAATGCAAAGACGTGGCTGAAATTATTCGCCACTTAAAACACATACGCGCGTGCATACATATATATATATGTGCATATCGCAAATGTTAATTAAAAAGTTTTGTTATAAAAAAAAAGAAAAAGGAATTTCTGTTATCCGCTTGAGTCGCGAAGTTAATGAATTAGGTTTATCTGGTTGACAAAACGTCCCGCACCGTGATGGAACCAATGCAAACGAACGACATTCACATCGGGGGCGCCGAAGGATTTCTTTTTTTGAAAAAGCAAAAATTTTTTTTTTTTTTTTTTTTTTTTTTTGGAGAATTCCCGCACAAAGCTATCGGCAAAAATATTTTCATCTCCTTTCCCCGAAGGGAAATGAAAAAGCTCAGATGGCGATTTCGGATTTTAATTCGCCACTCGGAAAATATCAGAGCACATAAAATGGAAACCCGACAAGGGCTGATGTTAGAATCGGTGGTTAATCTAATCTTTTTGCAAAAAAAAAAAAAAGGGGAAAAAGAAAATTCACCATTGACGCCGAACGGCACCAGAAATACCTAAAAATTTTTAATATTTTATTCAATGCGATGCATTATAATGTTAATAAAGGCTTTATAAATTTACTTTTTCAACAAAGGCGGGAATGAAAGTAGAAAAAAAAAAAAATGGAATGCAGCAAACGGTAAAGATTTATGCATTAATAAAGGTTAAAGCAGCAAATTGCGGGCTGCGTCCTACTCCATCTGGGGTTGAAAGAATGCTCACCAACTCTCATCTGCCTTAATAACTCCCATGCATTTGATTTATTTTAAAATTTTTCCCTCCACATTATTCATTATTCAAGTCCTTTCTTGTTTTCCTTTCCTTCGAAAAAGGTTATCAGGCCCTACTCCATCGAGTATCCAGGTTCAATTTCCCCCTTGGGCGAACGTTAAAAACTCCCTGTTGCCGCGTTGTCGATGGATCAGGCCGAAAACTGTTTCGTTTAAATCCTGCATTTTTTAGGTTCGAACCTAAAAACGCGGCACGTAGTTCGGGAAGTTTAGAAAACAAAAAAAAAAAAAAAAATCTGTAAATGCGCTCCAACGTTTTACATGAAGACGTTATGCGTGGATCCCGTAAAGGACTTCGAGCGTCTACGTGCTTGGAAAATTTTAATGTTCCGATTTTTTTTCTTTTAAAAATAAAAAAAAAACACAAAAAAAATATCGCGGCGAAATCCCACAACTTTAAACAGTTAAACAAAACAGCTTGTACAGCTGCTTACTTTTATACGTACCGTATTTGTGTATATATATATATTTTTTTTTTCTCGTAACCCAGTTTGCTCAGAAACAATATGAAAAACATACCTTGAGACAGTAAAGTTTTAGCGTGCGGCTTCGACAAGAGGTAAAGACAAACTGACGGAGCGAGGCCTCTTAATATTCGATGCCACTTGATTAACATTCAATCAATGTTATCACGATAGGAATTGCAGGTTTCCATTAATGTTAATGACTTCATCTGGCTTAAAATTATTTCTGAAAACAATGCTCGAGCTTGATTGAAAATGATTAATAAAAGCCGGAGCAGCCGATTCGCGTCGCGTTTTGTTTGCTGTTGCGCCAATTTTCCCCGGCTAAAAACCACCGGCGAGTTCCGCTGCTTTTCCGATTTCGGAAAATCTACCCCGGGCAAAAGAAACGATTTTTGGGGGATTCCCAAAGGCGAAGAAACACTCGTTCGAATCGGCAGGGGAACCGCTTTCTTTCCCCGAATATGACAATTCGATGAGCTCTGCAGGGGATACGACGGAGCGAGATGTGGAAGCCGACCCTTAAACGGGGGATTGTTTGAAGAGCACGAACTCTTGCTCGGGTAACCGAAGCTTATTAACCGCAGCGATGTCGCGAACGCCAAAAGACTGCGCATTCTTAAAAAGGGAAAAGCGACAAAAAGAAACCTCCGAAGCGAACAAAACGAGACGCAAAACTGTACAAATCATTTTGCTGACCATTCACTTCTTTGCAAACAGTTCGAACGCAATCCATTCGAAAATATCTCATTTATAAGTAAAGGTCGCCTGCCGTTTTCCGACCCGTGAAAATATTCTAAAATTCCATTCTCTCAGGTCTCAACCTTACGAGTCGCACTAAATTACAGTGACTTTTATTTAAAAAAAAAAAAAATTTATAAAATAAAAAATAAAAAGCAAAGAAAGAAAGGAAGGAAGGAAAAAAAGGAAAAAGAAACTTTAAATACAAATGCTAACTTTAACGACTTCTTCATGACAAATGAAATTATATTTCGCAGCAAAATCGAGGCGCTGTTTCATCTGACAATAAATGCAACACAATAAAGAGTCATAATGCAATTAAAAGGGTTTTAAAATAAATTTTTTTTTTTTCTCGCTTTGCCCGTGCATCATAAATCATTCAGGAGATGCCCCGTTTAATGTTTGAAATTAATCCCATCTCTCACTGTCGTTTTCTGAATCTTGCCCCCCCGAAGAACCATTATTTTTGAAAATTGCTAAAGAAAAAACACAATTCACACTCTATGAGGAATTAACTTCGGTAAAAATGATGAGGGAAAGAAAAATTTGTTTTTTTCCTTTGAGAAATTGCATCGCTTGAAAATTGAAACAAAAACATTACATCAGACGATTTCAGCAATACGTACCACACATATGCAACTCATCGTTGGGAGGCAAATGCTCCCGGGGCAGTTCGAACGGGAAGGCGAGAAAATTTAAAAAATTTACACCTTAATTCACAGCAGCTCTTACCGCGGAGTGATCATTAATGCACATCTTAAGCCCTGTAACATTTCGATTTTTTCGTTTTCAGAAAAAAAAAAAGATAGCTGCGAATTTTCGTCAAACATTTCTCAGTGACCGAAATCACTTGAAAGTTATTCGAAAATAAGTTAAAAAATAAATCTTCCTCCTTTTTTTTTTTATTTTTTTTATTTTTTTATTTTTACTTTTCATACATCCCGAAGGCGCTTAAAGGCAGTGTTTCGCTTCAACAAAAGAAATTCAAATCTAAGATGAATTCCGCCTACAAGTCAATCTACTAACGAGTATAAAATTGCAAAACTCTGCCATGGATGAATTCCGGACGATGAAATTCCCGATCAGGATTCTCTTAATGAAAAACTGATTTTACCTCTGCGTCGCAGAAATTAACTGCAGGTATTTCAATTAAAAAAAAAAAAAAAAAAAAAAAAAAAAAAACAAAAATTAAACATTATACAGAATATGACAAAATATTGATTCTTTTCATGTGACCAACGAAACATATCTCTGATTATGTCTTCGTGAAATTGTTACTGATTGACATTTTGTGAAAGAAAATTCGATTCGCTTGGCATGCAACACAAGATACGACGAAAGCCAGTATTTCTGAGCGAGACAGACCTTTTTCCAAACGTTCCCAATCATTAGCAACGTCAAGTAAATATACTTTTTAAAAAGAATAATTAAACCACGACATCTGCCACGGGAATCTCGCTTCAAATATCATTTAAATTGATTGGTTAATGTCATAAGAATTTCATTTTTTTTTAAATACATATTTTCGATAATGTAAACATATCAAACACAAATACTGATACGGTATTTATGTTTAAATAAAGGGAATTATTATTATTTTTTTTTTTGGAAAGAGATTTCGCGGGGCAATATACAGTCCCGATAAAATAAAATTCTAATTCTACAGTTTTCAACAAATAAACGATAAACGGATTTGCAAATCCAACTCACTTTATGATAATAATATTGGAATAGTCAATTTGTGTACTAATTTGCGCCGTGAATAACACTTTTTCCTCGTTTAGTGCGGTTGATTGAAGCTTAAATATAAATGCCGCATCCAGCGATGAGTTAGTGTTTGAATAACGAAACGGTTTCCTGCTTAATCTCTGCCACTGCTTCCACGGAGTGGAAACATGAGTAAACACTGGTAGCGGAGAACCGAATGTTTTGCAATGGGAGGAAACAACAGCGAAAATCATTCCGCTATAAGGGAAATGGAGCAACAAAAGCGTCTTCAATTTAATTATATTAAAGCAATATTTCCTTTGGCAAATATTTACAGCAGGGTGGATGAGGCAAATTCTGCCTTTCTCTTATGTGAAAATATCTGATGACACACAAGTTTACGGAGAAAAGGTTAAATTTGTCTGAGAAATCCGCTAACTCCAACTAAACCTTTTAGGGAATTCATTTCCGATAACGTTCCCATTTGTTAAAATGAAAGTCGATTTTAAAAAAGGGAGAAATGCCCTGAAACTGAAAAAAGTTGAAAAAAAAAAAAAAAACAAAGAATTTCGGCGACGTAAAATCAAATTCAAATTATGATATCGTGAAAAATTCTGCAAGAGGTTGCGGGGAACAACAATTTCGTGTGGCACAATTTTCCAACGGAACCTTTTCGAAAAATTTGGGGATTTTTCTCAAAGTCACACGCGCAAAATCGCCCGGAAGTCGTCATTTTTTGCTCAGTTTAAGGATCGAAGACGAGACCGAACAACATTCTTATTTAGTTAACCATCCAATATCGGAATAACTCTTTCCTTTTATTCGGGAACGATCCGATAAAATTTCGAAATTTGAACGCAGCCCTGTGCGATCCCCGAAAAAATTAGAAAAACATCCCCCGGAACAATGCGGAAAGCACGAAGGATTCGCCGGCGCGATCTCCGGCAACGTTGAAAAACGTTTCGCCGCGCTAAAACGCCCGTCGAAACTCCACGAGCAATTCGAAGCGTTAAAAAGTTTCGAAACAGATGATGAGGAGCGCTCCGAGCACTCTGCCAAAAATTGAAAACGCGGCTGTAAGGGGGTTTCCGATTGCAACGCGAACCAATTCAAACAGGAGCCGGCTTCCGTGCAACGCGTGATGCCTTCGCAGCCGAACGCATTGGCCCCGGTCAAAAACTTTATCCTGATCTCGACGGAGCCTTTCCCCGTTTGTTTGCCGACGACAGCATGCGATCTGCTGAAATCCGAATCTGAATTTTGATTTTCTCGAAGACGACGGAAGAGCTTAGAAAGAAAATTAGATGACTCCTCCCCCCTGGTCTGTGCGGTACGCGTAAGGGGGAATCTGTAGCAAAGGGAATACTCGATGTAAATAGCTGGTTATCTATGAAGAGAATTTTTTTTTTTTTTCCTTTTTTTTTTCTTTGAGCCTACGTTCAAAGACAAATTTCCCTGCATGTACACTTCGACATGATTTCAACGGGAAGGATTAAAATAACTACCGATATTACATACACCCGTATTTGCTACGTGGTTGTAATGTTCACGCGCCGATGCAACAATCGACGAACAAATAAATATATACTTCTCGAAAGAGAGACACACAATTTCATACAGCTTATGCGCGAAAAGCCATACGAAAGTCAGATTTTAGCCTCTGGGAGCAGGAAATCAAAAATACGTTCCAAACGGATTTTTAGTTTAGCATGAAAACAGAACTTTAATCAGAGAACACTGTTTTGTGACTCCTGGAATCATATTATAAATGTTACTCTTAACGATTATTTTATTATCGGAGGAAAATACGTATGATATACTCCTCTATAAAGAACGAAAAGTGCGTGTTCTGGATGTATCTAACAAACAAATGATCTTGTCTGGTCAGTGTTATATACAATGGAAAAAATGAAAAGAAATAAAGATTTACATTTTAACTAAAACAAAATACATTTATATCAAATAATCGTAAGATACTCGACTGTGGATCGTTGAAGGTGACTATCGCGCAGGAATATGCAATCCTCTTAATTCGGCAACTACAAACGAAACGCGTGATTTGCAAAAATAATTGAAAGCAATATTAATGTATGAAATGTTTATCCTCGGTGTAACGTGAAAAACTACCTGAAATGCATAACATTTAGATTTTTTTTTAGTTCAATTGATTGCCGGGCATCTCCGAAAGAAAAAAAAAATTTAAAAGAAGAAAATGTGCCAAAATTAAAACCACTGAAAAATAAGAGATGAAAAATAGCTGCAAAGCATGTAATAAATATTTATATTAACATAAGTACATACACTAAATATATATTTACGAAAAATGTTCCGAAATAGCTTTAAAGATTATGTATTACATAAAATTGATCATCCAACGAATAATTAATTTCCCATAACCATCTTACTGACCTCAAGTAAAAATGTAACAAATCATATATATTGAATAGAGTCAAAAACATTTCAAATTATTTTCTTCAAATATAATTATTATTTTTTTTTTTTTTTTTCACATTTAAAAGTTCTGAAAATGAAAGTCATCATAATGAACGCTCGGACTGTTCTGGTGTTAATAGGTACATGCACCTGGATAATTAATACTAAAGTTTATCGCTACAAAGAATATAACAACTCAGAGAATTGTTAATTGTGCTCTTTCATCTCGCATCATTAGAAGACTCCAGAATGTTTACATTACAGTGCACTATTCCTCATGCTCTTTTACAGAGCAATACTTTCTGTCTTCCCGTTACGTGGCAAATTTCCTTCTTTGTTTCTCTTCATAAACTCAACTGTTAAATATGAAACACGATATTTATTGCATGAAACGATCGAAAAAAAAAAAGGCTGTTTTCCACATTACATTGAATAGTTATGTTCAACTATTTTTCTAAACCGTAAAGGCAATGCTCGTAAAACTTTAATTCCGAATCTTTATGGTTTTAACAGATATAACATGATTTAACAAATAAAGAAAAAAAAAAGTTATTTAAATTAACTTATAACGAGTTGCCATGTTAAAATGATATCATAAGGAACTTTTTACCGTGATTTTATGTTTTTTTTTTTCTCGTTTTTAACTTACATAAAAACCAATTCAGATTTCACCTTTGAAAAAAATATAATCAAGTCGTTATAAAGAAAAGCGATATCTTTTGCTAGCATTATTTTTACTACACATTTTTTTTTTCCGCAGATAATAAAAAAAGAAACTTATAATTGCTCCGAGATGCTTACAGCCATTTCTTTTTTTAAATAATAATAACAAAAATCCTTTGGGAAAAATTTTTCCGCCACGTAATATCGCAGCCGCTGTAAGACGTTTCAAAGTATGAATTGAAGTTTTCAAAGAACGTTAATTATCACATCTGAAAGAATAATAATCCAATATATGGTATTTCGATGGTTTTGATTAAAAGTTTTTGGAAGCAAAAAAAAAAAAAGAAAAAAAAAATGAAAGAAAGAAAAAACTGGGAAAGCCTCCGCGATTCGCCGCAAAAAAAAAGGAGCAGAAGACGCGTCAACTTGAAAAAGCAGAAAGAGAAATTATCCCTCTGGCGATGCCTCCCTAACTTATGGCCCTCCGTCATACTCAGATCGGGTCAATAATGAGATTCGCATTCCCCACGGCAAGAAAGAAAATAATAAAAATTTTTGGCAAAGTCGAATCCCGGAAATATTTATCCTCCGAGCACAAATTTATAAGTAGACTAAAATTAGCAAAACTTGTCCGAAAACTTTCCAAAATTTCGGGTTCGGTTATGCGATAAAATTTTAAATTTGCTCCTAAACTGTTATTTGAAAGGCCATGCAAAAACCGCTCCTCCCTTTCTGCCCTGCCCTCCCTCACCCCCACAAAAAAAGCCAATTTCGAACCTTTAAAACATCGTCAAAACTGAATTAACGGGCTTTTCGATTGTTTTGACCTAACGAAATTTTCAAACGGTTGCACGAGCTAACTAGACATCAAAGCATCACGTCAGGGGGGGGGGGGCGGGGGCGAAAAATGAAAAAAAAATGCATTAATTGGCGGAAGAACGTCAGACATCCGGCAGCAGCACGTTCTCGCTTATTTCAAAGCTATGGAACTTGGAGAAAAAAAAAAAATAAAAAGAAAGCAAACAGCAAACCGCTTCCACTGGAAAAAAGTGCGAGAAAGTCAAATATTTAAACTTTCATTAACATAATTTGATGTGATACGTGGGAATCTACGCTTGATGCAGAAAATGACAATTATCTCAGCGCCAATTTCTCAAAAAGAAAAAAAAAACTGAAATACCCAACGAAAATATGTCAAATCAAATGCTAACAAATAACATTTATTATTCAGTGGCTTAAAAAAAAGAAAAGTACCATCACTACATGACTGCACATCATCATTATCATATGAATCGCTCATACTTCTTTTCACGAGTATAAAAAAAAAAAAAAAAAAAAGTTTTCCTGTATGAATAACGGGAGAAAACTATTCAGTTAACATCCCATATCAAATTTCCATCTTCTGTATTAAAATGAATCGATAATAATGCATAGAACAAGTTTCTAGGCGAAACTACCGTATAAATTTTTTTAAATTATAACAGAACTATATAGCAAAAGTAGCTTCATGCAACAACGAAAATGGGAGAAAGGAAAACTCTTATGAATGCCTTAAATACTTAAGAATCATTAAAATGTTTCTAAAAGATAAATTTATAATCGCATTACGCAACTTTTCCTTCGAAAAATATTTATTTATACAATGTAATAAACGCAGAAAAATAAAAGTGAATTTTAATGTAATTTTGAAGAAAAAAAAAATGCGAAACTCGTGCAAGACACTTAAAGGAAAACGAGCAGATAATGGATTATAAAAGCATACAATATATATAAATAAGACGTAAGATGGAAGATTTCCAGAATTTTTCTATGGCACTGTTAATGGATTAAAGAACAGAACAATGCCTCCTTTAAAATATCCATCGTAATTTCATAACACACTTTGCGGTGATTTTTTTTTTTTTAAAAATAAATTTCAGTTTTCACTATCATGCAGTTTTATTTAAATGCACCGTCTATTGCGAACGCTGAAAATTTTCGCGGGAGGCATCGGATTTCACGTTAGCTTGGATATTTTAGTCAACGACACAGCACGAGGAGTCAGAAAATAGCTCCTGCCGGAACTTCTGAGCCGCTCCACAAGCTAGATGTTAAGTAATGGAGAGCGTGAAAGAGGAAAAAAGAAAAATTTACGATGCGGGGAAAAAGGAAACAATTGGGATGTGCCGTCAAAAATGGGTGGACCCAAAGTCGCAACATCCAAGCGGAGATGGCCGAAAATTTTCCAATTCTCGACGTTCACAGTCAAATTATTCCTCAAAATGGAAGCCACTTCATCCTTACGCCGAAAAACCTCCGCAAAAAAGTTTCTGAAAAGCATCCTACGTCACGCGAATAAACCTGATCTTTTGTGTACGACAGGGGAGAATAAAAAAAAAAATAAATAAATAAATAAATAAAAATAAAAATAGAATAAAAGGATATCCTCAATCAGCAAAACACATACTTGTTAATTATGCTGAATGGAAAGCCAAGCCAAAAGAACCTAAATGCAAGCACAAAATCAGCGTCTAAACCATGAATCGCGACAGAGATTTTTTGTTCCTTCGCAAAAACAAATTTTTACGTTTCTGCGACACATACAAAACAGCGGTTTCCGCGCTGAAATTTTTCCTTTTTTTCTTTTCTTTCAACCAAAAATCCCTTCCTCGTCGATACTTTTAAAGTTCATGACAATAACACTTTTGAAACTTAATAACGACCGCGGAAAATGCGAGAAAAAAAAAAATTTCCATTATCAGCTAAAAATTGATTTTTCCGACTCCTTCAACCCTCGAAAACATTCTCGTCCAGGAGGCCGCTATTTTCCGCATCCACGAGAGAAAAACCCCCGGTATATGCGATCATCAAATTAAAAAAATAACTTGTATCTCACTTCCGGAAAGCGAAAAAAAAAAGGTACATACATTAAATTCCAATTTTCACAAATGAAGGTAATATGATCTGCTGAATAAATTTTTTTTCGAAAAAAAAAAAACGTTAGCCAAACAGAAGCGGCAGGAGATGTGGGAAAAAAAAGAGAGAAAATCGATGAAACTGCATTTTGGTACGCGAAACCTGAATCCGATTAATCCCCAATTAAAGTTCCCATGTCTTGCGGTAAACCGGAGCAAAAGTCCGAACATTACTTGCTCTTTGGGTGACATTAACCCCAGGCCTGTGGGCATGCAAAAAGCTTGTCCGTCGAAGCTGCAGCCGAAATCGGAGCTTTCAGGCGTATTTCGCGCCGAATGCTTCGCCCTCGTCCGCACCGAGTCGTCGCCATTTACCTCGCTCAACTGCGCATCTGCGCCAGTGAAATTCACCGCCAAATGCCTGTTGGCCCGAGCGAAATCTTCCCCTCTCCGATGTCTTCACCACAAGCCACCGGAGGTGATTCTCCCAGAAAAACTTCCACTGGCAGCGAAAGGAAAATATTGCTGGCGCGAAATCAGATCAGCGTTTTTCGTCAGTGCAAAAAAAAAATAAAAAATAAAAAATAAAAATAAAAATAAAAATAAAAAAAAAAAAAAAGCACCGGGAATTTTGAGGGCATCTCGAATTTTGATCTATCGATTTGCACCGAAAATAGAATAGTTTACATGAGAGAGAGATTTCACTTCATTTTCCAGCGCTTTGGAATGAGCATTTTGTTGGATTCCAAATTGTTCCATCTGGAGATCTTCCGTTTTTATTTCGCTTAATCCAACGCTGAAAGATACCTCCCATGAGATGGCGTTTAGCATCTAATCTCAGCACTCTCAAAACTAGTTTGTGAAATTGCTTTGGTGCATCAATGTTACAAATGTGATTCGCGAATAACAACAATAACAATAATTTGATGGGATTTAAAAAACTGAAAATATCGCTATATATATATATATATAGTAATACATATATAAATAATATATATAGTAATAATACATATATAAATAATTCCCGAATTCAAAGGATTTATCATTTTATGTCAGTTAATGTTTCATAATTATTGATAATTAAGTGATGGAAGCCAAAAGTTAACCGTCTTTGAAGATATCTGGTTATTTAG
>JAOWBB010005686.1:0-30731 GCA_028565995.1 Ricinus marginatus | reverse complement strand
TTATATATGTTGTGTATATATATTTTGTTTTAGTTTTGTTTTTACATTTAAGTGATAGTGTATGATTTAGCTCAAAAACTTGAAACATTTTGACTTAATATGATTAAAAAAAAATTGATTTAAATTAATGTTATTAAATTATAATGTTTTTGATTTTATCATAAAATTATTTCATACAACCGTTTCTTTTTCTTGAGATCTTTATTTTCGACAGTCCGAGAAAACAAAACTTGTTTACCGTAGAATAAAATGATAACGGGAGCGAAAGCTTCGCAATCCGCTGGTTGCGGGATAATGCAGATCCCATGCATACAATGCATAATAATGATGCATGTAGAGCAATCAGAGTCGATGCATTTTGATCTTCGAGCGATTCGGTACGCAAGAATTATTTTGCATTTATTGAGGTGTACAACGGGCGGGAATCGGTGCCGCAAGTTTTACAACCCTTTTTTACTTTTCCCCAGAGGCAAGAATTCTGCAGCCGCCGGAAAAAGCGAAAGACCTCTGCGTGACAAGGGACATCCGCTTTAAACGGGTTTTGCGGAAGGTTTCGCCTCTGCCGTCCTAACGAAATCGGACAAATAATCTCGGTGCGAAAAGGCGATTAAATACATCAATGCAAGAATTATCTTTGACAAGGCCAACTTCATTTTTGCCACGCAGACCCTTTTGCCGTGCATGTGCTGCAAATTCAGAGTTGAATGCTTGAGGAGATTCCTATCAAGGATAAATAAAAATGGGAGCATTGTTTTCGCTTCCCATCTCACTCATTTGATTTGGATCTGACTCGTCTTCGGTGCTTCCGAGCAAGCACTGCTTGCGTGCAGTGCAAGCGACTGATTCCGGAGATGCCCTCATCTTCGTGCGGTGGTAGCTGAACGAGGCGAGAACCAAGTGGGAGTGTTGCTTTGATGCGATGTCGCAAAGCTGAAGAAAAAAAAAATAAATAAATAATTATAACTGTAGAATAAAAGGCATCCATCGTTAAAATATCACCGATATTATTCTTGATCGCATATGATGCCTTTGTAATCTTCGATTGAATTTCTCGCTGGTAGATAGTTCTGCTCTCGTAGGATCCCCGGGGCCGGACCGGGATTGTCCCGATTGGTGGTGTCCCAAGACAGCGGGAACAATGTTCAATCGCGCGAACGGTTCAAATTCGTGTTTCAAAAAAAGTTTTTGTAAATTCGAAAGCTTTCCTCCATTTCGAGACCTTAAAGTCAACGTTTTCGTACGAACGTGGGCAGCTTTCAGATTTTTTTTTAATTTAAAATTTATTGTTTTTTTCCCAACCGCCTTGAATGGTCGGTTCCCCACGTCCTGTGAATGCCTCTGTCACGGCTGCTCTTTGAAAGATCTCGCGGAACGGACGTCAAGTCCCTTTGGAATGTCTGTTTGTCATAAAATGAATGTGTGATTCTGGGCTATTGCGTTTTACATGATTAAAAAAAAAAAAAATTATTACCTTCACATTATGGGATTGCCCGATGTAATATTATTGTATGGAGGTTACTGTTTTACATTTTAAAAGTGGTGTAAAATAGGGAAATCCCACCATGTATGTTTCACATAGGTATACATTTCATAAGAAGCGTCGAACGTTATGCGATAAATGAAACATTTGTATTAGCAATTTTTACATATGTGCATGTGTCGCATTATGTTAACGTAACATAAAGTTATTTCTATTTTAAACTCGAAACAATTAGTTTTAGATAAAAAAAAGAAAAGATTGATACAGGGTTGATATGAGTTTTTTGTTAATAAGAAAAAAAAAAACACAACAACTATGTGCACCACGCACGTGGTACATGTCAATAAATAAAATTGACATGATATATGACGAAGTAACGACACGTTGAGTATTAATTGCGGCATGTTAAACGAAATTTATTTTGCAGGCTAAAAATATTGATGTGCAAGTTAACCGGAAACAACTTCTTGAACAATCTAATAGTCGTTCGATGGTATCGGCTCCATACTCCCACATTCCCCGCAGCTCTAAACTTGGAAATCTGAAGATCTTGCACCGAGGCAGTGGTCGTAGCATTGTGCGAGCCAGTTTTTCATGAATAATTTTACCATTGGCATGCGAAATGCGAGGTTAAACCGAAGAAACGGTCTTTTTCCTCTCCCAACCATGGCCAACCCATTTCGGTTGCTCTGCGACATCGTAAAAGTTGCATTAAGTAAAATCGCGAGGCCCACGCGGGCGTTTTCGAATCTTCCGCCACGCATTTTGTGAAACCGAATATTTATATTGAAAAATAATGGCGACGGTACCAGCGATAAATTTTCATCGCTGAATTATTTACGGTTATAAAAAAAAAAAAAAAAAAAAAAAAAGAGATTCATAAGTTTTTAAGAATTTGTTATAGTTTTTCGACAATAATTGCGACCGTTCCCGACTGCAGCCTTGGTAAAAAAAAAAAACTCGTCAAACCAGCCCTCGCAAATAATCCCAGGGCCTTGCAATGGATTCTTCATGTTGGAAGATCTTTTGGACACTTCTCTTTACATAAATCATGGTTTTTATTGGAGAAGATGGGGAAAAAAAAAAAAAGCAGGAACTCTCTGGATGCTGCCTTGCTGTTCTCTTATACTGGATTTTCATGGTGGTTCACACGATCCGTGATCTTCAGAAATTTTAATATTAAAAATATTAAAGAAAAAAAAAATATTATACATTTATGTAAAATAAAACGCTTTACGTGCTCATCATCATTTTTATATTGACTGCGGTATGAAGATTATTGATCACGAACGGCAAGCGTAGTTTTAAACAGATTCCGTTCGCAGATGAAAAATTTCATTCTCTGTCTAATCAAGAAGATGACCGCATGACGGTAATGTAAATGATCGGAGAGGAAATATTTAAAATATGTCATTACAACGATTAAGAACACAAATATTTTTTTTTAACATCTTCCGAGGCGGATTTTTAATTTCATTGATTAATTTTTTTTTTTTTTTTCATCCTTGGATTAATAAAAGTTTAATGCTTTTGTGGTAAGTGACGAAGGCAAACGTAAAAGAAAATTATTTGAGGGACAAAAGTTGCTCAAATAGATTAATGGATTTAATGTCGCAGTCGTTTAAAAATATTGCAAAGCTCTGATTAAAACTTAATGGACATATTTTCATTGTTCCACTGTTCGAGTGTGGAGCGCAGGTTTTCGACTTTTTCTTTTCGGCTTCGCTTTTGCCAAACTTTTCGTTCTTGCACCGTACCTGGAGCTGGGTATTAATCGACGTTGACCGTATTGGCTTTGTGCGGTGTTTTCATGTGACGCCGCTGTTAGATGTGTCCTCATTCCTGATGTACCTAATTAATGGCGTCGCTACCTCGTTGATGTGCAGGTAGATGATTTTAACTTCACAACACCTTTGGCTATTTTATAAAAAGAGAAACTGCAACTTCCACGGATGCACTTGGGTGCACTTGAAAATGGCCGCATCCCAATCCGCTTTCTCCTTTAAATTCATGAAATTCAGTTTCAGGTCGGTCACCGTTTCGCTGGCGAGTTTCTGCTGATATTCAGCCAAATGTGCATTGTTTTATTCTTCTTATTGCAACATGTGCAATAAGAAGAATAAAACGTGCTCAAAACGTTTTCCCTACTGCACGCGTGGAACAGTTCCTTTGTTTACCCATTAAAAAAAAAAAAAAGAAAATTAATCTTGTTTTGTTTTTTATTGTGTGCTAAAAGTTAAATGTTTAATGTTAACGCCAATGTACTTATATTAACGAAATTTTTTTCGCTGTTTCACTTCCTAAACCGAGCTTGTGGACGATTCCTTCGGCGTTCCGCAAGCGGCATTTTTCCATGTCAGCTTTGTTATTGTAATTGGAAAACTAATTGCCGAAATTTATGAGTAAATTATTAAAAGAGAACGTTTTGGAAGACGAAAAATATAATTTTCATTTGGATAAAAGAAAATATTCCTGTATTTGTGCACCGCACGCATAATTCGATTACCGAATCGGAACTTCAGTCTTATCGTTATCCGTAGCCCGGGCAAAATGGACTGGAAATATTTATTTTTACGTCAAACCGGTGAATGCGAGTTGCTGTTAGCAGTGGCAAAAAAAAATAAATTGCAAATGCCGTTCATACATGTGTAATTATTCCTAATGTGCGAAAGTCGACCTGCATTTCATCTCGTTTTGTGCTCTGCACGCTTTACGGTTGCATCCATCTCGTTGTACCTGGAGAAAATGCGGTAATATTTCAACCGTCCGTCGACTGGAAGTTGGGAAGTCCTGAAACAGGTCTCTGCCTCGCTCTTGGGTGGAGTTGTCGCACGAACCGTGCCATAAGTCCGAGAGTGGTCACCTTCGAGGTGACTAAAGGTTGGCTAAAATGCGGAGACTTGCCACAGAAGCTGTCGGATTGACGGGGTCATTATCTATTTCGTCTCTGGCCCACGACTTTTTGCCCCCTTTTGTTTCCTCCCCTCCCCCCCCCCAAATAATTACATTCGCGAAACAATTTTCAGATGGGACGCAATTTACCACAAAACCATCATTGACGGGCAATTTGTAAAATGAGAAACGTTCAAAATATTCCTCTGATACATGAAAACGTGGCATATCGACTGCAGTACTCTGTGATGCTGCCGCATATTTATGATGTATTTACTTTTTTCGACAAGATACGTTTCAGATGAATATTTGACGTCCAAATAAAAAAAAAAAAGATAGTTAAATATTTATTGTTGTACACTTTCTAATGAACCGCACCGGAAGATGAAAAAACATTTTCTACTCGATCGAAACGGAACATTATGTAACACATTCATAAATTGAATACTTAAAGCTTAACAGTAATTTTTATTGTTAATTAAATAATTGGCATTAAAACAGAAAAATCTCTGCATGAAGCAATCTACAAGTCCGCATGTGTGACATCGTTCGAAATAACTCCATGCCCAGGCTAAAGATTTTTAATTTTTTTTAAACGAAATAAAATTTCAGAAAAGCAACAAAAATATCTAAAATTTGTATGTGTATGGTATATAATACGAAATCCGAATTCGAAATACAAAATCCCTTTGTCAAGTGCCGAATGACCGAGGTTTATACGTTCCTTTGCGGATGTGTATCCGTTGCTTGTCGAAGGTGCTACACTATAATGTAATAATAAGGCTGTAAATATTCTATAAAAATTATGTTTCCGTTGCCGAGAAATTTAGTTTACACAGTCAAATTAATGCCCCAAAATATATATATTACGTGGCATCAAGTTCATGCAAAACCATTGCACACCGAGTATCATCGGGTTAAAGCGCTTCAAGTCTAATTACTTAGCACGTGGGACTGTGTGGACTCATATTGCCGTATACATTATAATAAAATTAAGGCAATATCATTAATTAATTTTACCGAGGTTATTTAACGTCAGCTAATTACTTTCGATTTAGTTTTCCATTTTCCGCGGCAAAATCGTCGTTTACCACGCTGGGCGGTTGCTCGTTAACTCTTTTCCTCGGGCTGGGAAAAGCCGAAAAAGCAACATTTTTTCCCCTTTTTCCCCCAAATCGCCGAAAACACTAATGATAATAATTTCTGAACGAGTCGTTCAGGGCAAGGAGGAACCGAGGTCCTCGTCTCCGAGGGCTGCCGAACTGTCGGCACCGCCGCGAGCCTCTTCCTTCCGGGGACGATCGAAAGTGCGACATTTTCGAAAGGAGAGTGTCGCGGTCGAAAGGAAAGGGAAACCGAAGGCGAAAACTCAGTTTTCGCAATATCCGCACGGAATTGGAAAAATTTATGCTTTTCCGAGGCATCGAACGGGGGAAAAATAGGAGTTAACACCAGTTTTATTTATTGTCATTTCGGTGGAGTCATTCCCATCGGAAAATGTAAATTAACAGAATATTGATTTTAACCGGGGAAATGGGATAGGGCAGTTGTTAAAAGAATAAGATTCCCGCGGCATGAGGCAGTTCCTTTTTACAAAGCTTTCGTAAACTTTCTCATACCGAAATACTAAAAATTTGTAAATAAAAAACGCCGTAATATACATGTGTATATGTGTGTGTGTATAAATATATACGAAGGCAATGAAACCTCAGAATGCGGATTCTTTTACTTTACGAATTGCACGACACGTCCAAGGCTGATGCGCGTGTCGAGCGCCGTAGTACCTTTAAATCGAGATCAAATAAGATTTGAATCCTAAGATACATAAATATAGAAAAATTGTTCTTTATGGCCTAAGCCACTGTCGCGGAAAAAAATATTGCTTATGATGCTGCGATTATATCCGAACAACTGCCGCATGTTAAAATGGGTCGTCTGATTTTGTTTTAAATATTTTAAATATAACATTGACGGCCCTGGAAACGTTTCTGCTCGTAATATCGACGCTTCGAGATAAGTTTAACGTCAAAGAAATAAATAATGGTAATAAAAAATTCTAATAATAGCAGCTGCATTAAGCGTAATTTATTATTTTATTAACAATAAAAATGGCAAATGCATTAATTATTCGGAAATTTCAGCTCAGTGCTGACTAATGTGCACAATGCTTCAGAAGGAAGGGAGAAATGGATGAGCTTAAGGGAATTCCTCCCCCGAGCAGGTTTAGAAAAGCGGCTTTCCCGATGAAGGTGGAAGTCATTATGACGAATCACAGATAAAAGCAAATGTCAGAGAGCAAATTTGACGTCTGGCGATTAGCACGCGAACAGGGAGAACTCCAGAGAAGGGGCCGGGAAATTCGGGAGGAAAATCCATCCCCAAGTGGAAATTATCCGAGCGGAGAGCGGGTCAAAGGGGCGCACCGACGGGCGACGAGGAAGCGCAAGCAATTCGGGGGTGGAACGCGAAAAGCCCCTAAAGCGAAATTGCTCCCGTCGGCCGCGCGCCAAAAGGAAAAGCGGCCGAACGAGATCTGGAAATCGCTTTTCCTTTCTCCCCCGACGTGGCTTCGGACGTTCAGCCATCGGGGCGGCAAATGAAAAAGCCCCGCCACTGCGTCAACCTCGGGGGTGCTCGCAACTTTGCCGGCACCGGAACCTCATCCGAGTGGGCAACCTGCGCTTGCAACAGCCCCACATTCGTTGCGGAAGAAACGAACTTCCGGTTGGAAGACGCTCACGGCGCGGCGCAAAAGGCGTCCCACCGCCTGAGCAATTGATTGCGGAAAATGGATTTTGGCCTCCTCGCGGTCCTTTCGGCGCCCAGCGCGGACGATTGGTTTACACTGCATGCAAAGGTTAAAAATTTACTGTTCCGCCATCAAGTTTTTGTGCTTTTTGCGCTTTCGTCATTTTCCGAAAAATTAGAAAATTATCCTGATGTCTTTGCCCAGCGGATCGGTGCAAGATTCTTGATACGCAGCATGGGTCGGCGGCCTCCGGGTTCGGATGCCCGGGAAAAACATTTTTGTTTTCTTGCATTTATTTCGATTATTTGCCGGGAATAAAATTTAATTTTCAAATAAAAAAAATTGCGATTTGAAATTGAAAAATTCGTCCCCGAAGAGATTACACCCAACCGAGTTAATTTGAAGGAATTTTCTCAGTTTTTCCCTTCGTGCATTTTTTTTTTCCTTTTTTTAAAAGCCATTGAATGTTTTTCAATATCCTTTAAATTCTAATCCGGATCAAAATGTTTACTATAATTTAAGGATACGGAAAACGACTCATTAAAGATGTGTTTTCGTACGCAACGAATATAAATTAGTAATTTGTATTGAATCATAAACCGAGCCCGGCTCGTTGATTTACCCTCCACTTCTTCGGATAAGGAATTCGCTCGGATAATTAATGTTTGAGTTGCATTATATATTCTTGTATATTTTCTTATTGAGTGGCAATATGGGAGACTCTTTCTCCGCTCGGCGGATGAATCGATCGTTGCAGGGAACGACACGGGATCGGGTATGTGATTAAGGGAAAAAATCGAAATGCCTTCAAAATTGGCAAAAGTTTTCTTGAGGCAATCAAAAATCACAGTTTCACATAATAAACAGCATTGGCCGAATGCATGGGGCTTCGTCTTTTGTGCGATATGCACGGCATAAACTATGAAAGCACATTTTTGAGCATGTATATCTGCGAATTCGGACGGAGAGGACAAATATCTTGCCGACCGACCGGGACTGATAGGGGTTACTTGCTCGACAGTTTCGTTTATAAGCACACCGGTTATTATGGATTTTTCGTTGCTCTGCCGTTTTAAGCGTCCGATTTTCGCGTCCTCTCAGGGTACCCCGCCGTTTTTCGTACTGTCAATTTAATTCGAGGTGTGGCATTTGCCGCTTTTTTTTTTTTTGCATTTTAAGGTAAAACAACCACAATACCGTCAGCCAAGTCCTGGAACATAACCGGATCTTCTTATTTAACTGGATCAGTGTTTAATTTTATACCTAAAAAGCAGTTCAGGTTTAATTTCATTCGAATGATGAGTGTTAAAGCATACAAAAAAATGTTTTAAGCCCGTCAAGGACGGCTTAAAAACCTTGATATGTACCTTATAATCAATTATTGTTCACCTTTTTTTTTTTTTTTTTTTTTTGGTGCACGTCTTCAGCTTATGCATGCAAGAAAAAAAGGAGAAAAACATTTAAATTTTCCTTTTGGCTTGAATATTAAATTCAATATTGTCCCCATTTAACTGAGTTATGAAGACTTAATTGGAAAAGAGGCAAAACCGAACGAATCGCAGGGGCGGCTCCAGCACCGCCCGAAAGTCAAATGAACGCCGCTTGTTATGCGCCACGGCAAAAGGGGGGGCCCAGGTTTGGAGCCGCAGCAAAGGCATCCAAATTCTTCTGGAAGAAATTAAATTTTAACTCTTTTAGCGCTGAATTTTCGGGCAACGAGCACCGATCCTCAAGCTGTGAATCGATTCATCGAATTATTTGCCGAACGCCGTTGCTTGCTTTGATTTCTGTGGCACTTCCAGAAGACAAGCTTTTCGGGGAGCGGTGCTTGACCGGGATGGGGGTGGCACTCGGCAGCTCCGCGACAGACGTTTGCATTTTATTTTTTCGCACTTTGACGGAGGCAAGGAAGATCCGCGCCGAAAGCTGTTACCCCGAGGGCTGGATCGAACAAGAAATCTGAGACGAACGTTTTAAGTTGCAGCCGTCTAATGAGGTGCACCCCGACGGGACGCACCATTTCCGTCCAGTCCTTCCAGGTCTTCGTTCGGACGTGCTGCATTGGCTTCTTCGGGTTTCGTCCGTTGAATTATTTAGGTTCGGCCGAGAGGCAAATCAGCGGATCCCTTCACCGTTCAGGCACCGGCACATTTTCCTCGACTCGAACAGATCTTTTATTGCCTTGTCCCGGGGCGTGAGTAATTTCGAAAGATAATTTTTTTAAATTTGTCTGATCCCCGCAAAATCCACGCGGATCTGCAATTCGGTTCGAAAATTGCACCGATTTTAAAACTTTCAACGTGACACACGATCATATTAAGGGCTCGGCAACAGATTTAGTTTTAAGGGATTTACTTTTAAAGGTAAAAAATAATGCCGAGCCTTTAATTTGTTTTTTATCCTTTTCAGCGCGAGATGGGCGTCGGATTTCCTCATTGGAGGGATCAATTTCTTTTTTTTTTCCCGTTGCGAATTTTTCGCGCTTTTTCCCCGGCGCATCTTTCCCAAGTTTTCCCCGCCTCGCGCCGGAAACGGCAACTTTGCTGACGAATATTTAGGCTCCGGCACTTTTTTTAAGCCGATCGTTCCTGCCGCGTTTTCCTCCCGTCCGAACGCCCCTCGGCAGCGGTGAGCTCGATCGCGAGCGTTCTCTCTGTCGCCTCGCCGTCTAACGTCGACCCCGAAACATCCTTCGGAGTCCCCTCCCTCCGACCCGCGTTTTCCCCGGGAAGCGTTTTCCGCGATCCGGCTCGTGCGACGTCCAATTCTGCGCTTTGGGCCGCGCATAATTTCCCGCCGGGAAATTCCCGATCCGATTTCCCCCGGATTTTCGAATCTCGAAATTTTCCATTATTTTCCTCGGCAATATCCCGTAAGATTAAATATCGCTGCGAATCAACTGTTGTTGGCGGAGCGCTTCGGCGGCGCTTTCCCTGGCTTTTCATGATGCTTCGCGCTTTTAAGAAAAGGAACTTGCACAAAGTACGTTTCGCGAAATGCAAAAATTTAATATAATTACAGGGAATCCAAATTACGCATATTTACGAGTTTTATTATTAACGTAACTGTCTTGCAATTTAATAATGGAAACTGTTATAATTCTCCAGGCGATATTTATTTAGATAATTTAATACGTCGTCGAAAGAGCGTATGGAGTATCCTCCTTTGTGCTCTCCGCGGTGCGAATCCGTATTTGCTTCTTTTCGATTAGCTAATGGTGCTTAATTGATATTTCGAATTTTTTCAATATTTATGACGCATTCGAAAAGATTTTCCTCCTTTTGTTTCTGGATCGAAATGAGATCATTATCGTTCAGAAGAAATAAAATTTGCATGAATTGGAACCTTCGGATGCCACACCGATATTTAAGAGGAGAAAAAAAGAAAAAAAAAAGTTGTCCTTCTCAAGGTGTTTAGCACGGAAAACGGCAACCTGAAGATTCCTTTAAAAGAGAGCCATCGGAAGGGAGGGTCATCAGTTTGAGGATGGCGCGAGACGTGACAGCACCTCCTGCTGCGGTCCCGCTCTGCCCTTACGGCCGTGGTTCACTGTCGAGGGCGGCCGCAGCAACGCCCGCGAAAGCCGGGAACGCCGGAAATCAGCGGCAGCGAAGCTGCCGGCTGCGGCGTTCATCGGCGGGCTGCCGCCGCTCTCCGTTGCTTAATCACGTTCCCCCGGCCGTTCGCGCACTAAAAATTCCGAAGCTTCTCTTTTCTTTTCCAGGTGCCACGCCCTGCCGTTGTCTCGTGCATCGGCGCATACCGGCGGCGACGCGCCCATACGCCTCGGATAAATGACTTGGCCAATAAATTATTATTTTTTTTTTTAAATTCATTGATTCGGACCGCAAAAATTGCTCAAAAATACGTGCTCAAAAACATTCAGGAAGCGTCTTGAGGATGGCACATAATCGCTGAATATTGCCAGTTGCTCGCTGATGTGGGCAAAATCGGTGTTGCTCCGTGTTACCCTACAGCTGCTTTTTCTAGGATTTCGAATTTAAAAAAACAAAATTTTCACCTTCACAGTGACACGTTGTCGAAGTCCTGTACCACTGAAAGAGATTGATTTATAAGGTATTTTCGAAAAGACTACGTGAGAAAATATCAGAGGGAAGGGAAATAAGGAAAAAAGGGAATTGATTCAGCAGAAGGACTTTATCCTAATGGGATTAACACAGAGAACAATCTCGAATAAATAAAATGGATTACACTTTATGTATTTCGATGTCCATATTTTTTTCCGGCGCGGATTATTTTTACCTCGATGAAAATTCGGCACTTCATTTCCCGAAAAGACGAATCAATTTTTCCAAAATACTTACAACCGAACATTTGTGCAGGGTTTGGGATTTACAACCGGCGATGTTTTCATGTTAAATTTGCCCTTATTTATTTATTATTATTATTATTTTTTTTTTTTGTAATGAAAATGCAGTTGTTGAATGAAATATTTAAGTGTATTCCTTTGATATTTTATTGCTTATGCTAGTCTGAAAAGTTTTTTTTTTTTCTGCACTTCACTTTTCACTATCTATCGACACCATAGATCACACTTCTCGAAGATGCATTTCAAACCGGTATATCGGGATACCTTTCACTTGCGTAAGGTTAGGAATAATTCTTAAATATTAGATAATACTCTTCATAATGCATGTTTTATCTGTCGCAGTGAATAACTGTCGATGCCTGCATTGCGAATAACCGCGTGCGACGTCTTCATTTCATATTTTGGAACATAACAAATCGGATGTCCATTTTTTTCGTTTGTTAATACAAGTAACTCATAATACTACTTGTTTCCCTACTCGTTTGACTCGCTGCAATTAGGATAATTTGTAAGGTCAATGTTTTTTTTTTTTTTTTTTTTTTTTTTTTACGATCTAACATGTCTTTTGGTAATATGTTAAGAATAGGCGTTGGTGGTTTTAAGTTCTTCGGTTCCGGCGGTCCCGCCATTGTCTGGTGAAACAAAAACCGCCACTCCCTCGTGGAAGGTATAAAAGCGAAGCGAGGGAGGTTATACCCCATATTCTACAGTTCCAAAGCTCGGAAGGTAGATAGACGTTTCAAAAAATGAAATCCTTCGTAAGTATTCATTTTCGATTTTTGGCTTTTTCAAAATGGAGCTCTGGGAAAGGAAAAAAAAGTCTTGAAAATTTCCCATTCGCGTTATTTTCCTTTCCTCAAAGCAGTTTGCCCTTTGAATTTCTGGATCGCCCAATAAAGCTTTCGAGTCGCGTGGGAGAATCATTTTCATATAATTCTCCAATTAAAAATTAATTTAATTCATTCGCATTTTCGATATATTACGAAAAGCCCGAGGCAAATCCTGCATAAACCTTTGCTGTTGAATCAAAAATGTTTTTGATCGCTTATTTTTCAGTTTTTGCTCTCCTGCCTGTTCGCCGCCGCCGCGGCTAAACCCGGGTTTTTCTCCTACGCACCGGTTGTTGCCACTCAGCAGTACCACGCTCAAGATGGCCTGGGACAGTACACCTACGGGTGGGTGATCGGAAGTGTGTTCGCTTAAATCGCGATGGAACTTTTTTTTTTCTGGATGCGTCCCGCTTTTTTTCAGATATTCCGGAGGTCCATCCGCTAAGGAAGAAACCAAAACCGCTGACGGGGTCACCAGAGGAAGCTACAGCTACATCGATGCCCACGGTATCGTGCAATCTGCATCGTACGTATCCGATCCAATAAACGGATTTCGCGTTGCTGCCACTAACTTACCTACGGGACCATCCGCTCCGGCCGCTGCCATCGTTGCTGCTCCAGCCGTGGTTTCCACTCCGTCTGTTGTTGCGGCTCCCGCTGTCGTATCCGCTCCGGCCGTCGTCGGTGCTCCATTCGAAACGCCGGAAGTACGTGCGAAATTCACGTTTCCGTTAATTTTTGAGGCTCGGCAGGTTGGCTAATCGTTTGAAATCTGCGTCAGGTCATTGCTGCCAAGGCTGCTCACTTCGCTGCTCACCACGAAGCTCTAGCTCGTCTTGGACGCAAGAAGCGCTCGGTACACTCGGTTCTCACGTCGTATCACCAAACCCCGATAGCTTATTCTGCTCCAGCCGCTGCCGTCGTATCCGGACCGGCCGTCGTCGCCGCAAAGACCGCCACCGTTGTTGCCGCCGCCCCGGCTATCGTTGAAACCCCCTCCTCTGTTGCCTACTCCACTCCGGAATCCTCCGTCGTTTCCTCCTCTGCTCCGGTCACCGGATCTTTCTCCTACTCCAGCTCTTCCGTCGCCGCCGCTCCGGTAACCACCGTTCATGCAGCTCCCGAAGTAGTGGCCGCCAGGACCGTCGTTGCCGCCGCCCCGGCCATCGTTGAAACCCCATCCTCCGTCGCTTATTCCACCCCCGATTCCTCCGTGGTATCTTCCAACGCTCCCGTCAGCGGATCCTTCTCCTATTCCAGCTCTTCCGTAGCCGCTTCCCCGGTGCCAGCCGAAACCGCCGCCGTCGTTGCCGCCGCCCCGGTCGTCGCTCACTCTTACTCCACTCCGGTCGCCGTCGCCGCCCCGGTCGTCGCTCACTCTTACTCCACTCCGGTCGTTGCCGCCGCCCCAGTCGTCGCCGCCGTCAGTTCTCAATACAGCGCCCAAGACGATATCGGTCAATACAGCTACGGATACTCCGACCATCTGAGCTCCAAGCACGAATCCAGAACCGCCGACGGAACCACCTTCGGCAAATACTCTTACTTAGACTCCAACGGCATCGTGCAAAGCGTAAACTACGTGGCCGACCACGCTGGATTCAGAGCCCAGGCCACGAATTTGCCGGTTGCGTGAATTGCCCACATAAAGATCAAACCAATATTTTAATAGCGCGTTTTGGCCGCAGCAACTTGCGACTTCCGTTTCTCGGTGCCTTATGCGTAAGCGCGATTTTCAGGCATTTCTATTAATTTCCGTTCTATCTTTCTGAACTTCCTTCACTTAATCACGGCGTTCGATGCCTCATCTCTCCTTTTAAAATTTTAAACCCGCGGCTTTAAACCGAACCCAAAAAATTAAAAAAAGATAAAGTGCTGTACAAGTCCGATGCGGACGCAATCTTATTGCTCAAGCAGGGAAGGAAGAAAAGAAGGAAATTTTTCTTTTACGTTATTTATTTCTTCACGAATCTTTTTCGTTTTTTTCTTTCTTCCTCGATTTTAAATAGTCACCTTCCCGATTAATTTGTTAGAGATTTTGTTTGAAAGCAATAAAACGATGTAGAAATATTTTTTTCGCTGCATTTTACTTTGCATGAAAACACATAAAAGGAGCACGAAAAAAAGACGGCACCGGACTGATTTTTTTTTTCTTCCTTCCACCCCACGCTTATTAAAACTATTGAAGTTAAATCTCAAGTTAATTTCGCATCAACCCCCGCTGCTGCTACCCCCGGAGTTCCACTGCTCCCGTTCCAACGGGGGGGGGGCGACATAATAAAAATTGAAAGAGAAAAAGAAAAAAGGGAAATGGGCAAGCGATCAAAAGCTGCATTTTCCCGGTTTTCTTTTTCAAGTCCGGAATTATTATTATTATTTTTTTTTTTTTCCGAAAACTTAACGTTGTTAATGATGAGGAGGGAGGCGGAAAACGGAAAATCTCGCTGCAATCCGAGGAAACATCGTGAACAGAAAAAATCATCCTTATAAAATTTTAATCTTCGCGCAATCAGAATTCCAATATTCATGTATTAAGACGCACCTTAAAGGTCTCCGAATATGATTTCGGTAATTTCTCTCCATTTGCTCCACTTACGGGAAACGCAGGCAATTTCCTTTTGCGCCTCCGAAGCTGCTCGGACCCGGACAGCTACAGGACGATTTGTTTCGAATATTTCTGCAGTTGCGCACTCCATTCGTTTTTCACCTTCAAATATGCAGATTTTTAAGCATTTCCTTCGAAATTCAATTTTTCGTCAATGTCTAAGCGAAAGCATGCTAAAATACCGTGTTAAATGCAAGGAGTTGGGCGACTGAGGAAAAATACGTATATTTTACACGCTGAAACGGGACGAAAAATTTACCGAAGCGCAGTGTTCTTTTAAAAACTTCCACTCCTGGTAAATGGAGATATAGAAAAAAAAAATTTTTTTCCTACAAGAGAACGAACTAACTGCGCAAATACGTGTGGAAGGAACAAAATTGATGAAAAATATGTTAAATTGAAATTAAAAACCAACATTTTAAATGTTGGTTTTACTGTTAAAAGCCGCATTTTATTTTACACTTTTAGCCGAACAATAAAAAATTTACCGTGGAAGATTAATGTGTTCACGTGTACATGTCGAAGAAGGGATCGTGTTGTATGAGGAAAATCATTTTCGGTGATTCGATGGAATTGAATATTTGACAGGGTTTGTTCTTCCCTTCCAGGGTTATCCAGAAGACGCGGGAATTGTCTGAAATTCGATCTTTTTTCTTTTTTTCCTTTACCCGGCCCCACAATAAATGGAAAGCTCTCTCCAGCATCCGCGTATGAAAAAGGAAAGCCGTAAATAAAGTCTTTGCGTTCGTTCGCTGCGGAAAAATCCTGGCAACGGTCTCGCTAAGCGTATCTTGCATTTAAGAAACGCGGAGCTTTTTCCGGATTTTCCTTTTGGCTCTCGTTCCGCGAATCTAACATGATATTTTTCCTCGCTCCTTAGCCCATCCTCGTCGTGGGCATCTCTCGGAAAATGGCTTCCTGCAATCTCGGTTAATTTCGGGAAATGGGAAACCTTTTTCAGCCCGTTCGGCTTTTCACGGATCCTCTCTCTCATCCGAGGCGAAGTCCCCCGCGAGATTTCCCCGCTCCGGGAGGGAAAGCAAAAAGGAAGGCACGGCCATTTTCCGAATAATTAATCAGATTTTCATTTGCCGTCGGGGAAACGCCTCGCTCTCCTCGTTCGCTTTCCCAATGGCTGTTTCGTGCGGTTTTTAAATTTTCTTCTTCCAGACGGTAGCTGCCGCGGACGTCCTTTTCAAAATCTTATTTGCGGTCGCTCCAGTTGCCTTGCACGAATATTTGCCGGCTGCTTTTTTTGGGGGGCTTCAGCTCTCCGGTTTCCCCGTCCCGTTTTTTTCGCCCCTCGATGACCGCCAAACCGAGGTCTGCGTCTGGATGAGCGCGTGAACGTAAATTCGCCGGTTTTTGGTGTGAGCGGTTAAATCCGCGAGTGTCATTCACAGGGCATGACAACTTCTCGAATTGAAATTTAGGTTTTTCCCCCTCGGGGTAGCTAAATGCCAAGAGTCGGGTTCTATTTTTGCGATGGAATTTAAAGGCAGGACGCGACGGGAAAATATTTTCCTCGCGGAGAAGATCGCCTTGAGTTAATTTTGGGGCACGACCGAAATTCGAAGGTTTCCCATCGGGTGCGAATCCTTTCGTGATCCTTGCGCGATGCTCCCGGGGGAGGAAAGGTCCCAGGCCTTGGTCCCGGCTTTCGAAAATCGAATATTTACTGCGAAACGAATCGGACCGTATCAACCCGTCGCGATTCTTTCTTCACTTTGCTGTTGCTCACGGCCGTTGCTGCTGCTCTCTCATTTTGAGAAAATGCAAAATTAGAAAACGTTCAAAAGGCCAGGGGCGCATACGCTTCGTTCGGGTTTTTACACGTGCGAGAAGTCGCGACTGGAGGAGGAAACCTTCGTTTTTGGGAGCTTAAGGGTGATTCCTCCCTTCCCTGCCTTTTTCACCAGTCACCGGGATTACGGAAGCCTTCGAACCGTCCCGCTTCGTTCACGGGCTGGAAATGTGACGGAAGAGGCCGCAGAGAAGATTTCCCGATGGTCGCTGCCTTTCCGCGGATCCCTGAAGGAAAAGGCCCGGTTTTTGCGCGCGAATCGCAGGATAGGGCGGAATTTAGGGAAACGCGACATTTTCCGTTTCCAAAACTTGCAAGTTTGAAAATTTTTTTTCCTCGCACCACGCAGACAAATAGTCCGGAGATCGGCACGGGGAAAATAACCGAAAGGCGATGAGCGCAAGGGCGCGGATTTAGACTGCCTAAGTATGAAAGACCCCTTTAAGCTGCAAGGGATGAAGCACAAAATCCTCCAACTCGGGAGAGCAGTTTTGAAAAATGAGGCCGGTTTAGCCGGGCGTTAACATTGGGAAAAAGCCCATCGCGTTGATTTTGAATTCACGTTTTCCTTCCCCTTTGGGAAGAGAAAAGGCTCCTGCAGCGACTCTTACTCGGCAGCCTTTCTTTCCCTCGGTCCCCGGATCCGAAAATTGCTGGCGTTGGAGGAGAAAACCGACGGGCCGATTAAAAAGGAAGCGAATTGTTCGCCGCTCTTCGAGCGAGGCTCCCGGCTCCGGCCCTGATTTCAAAACAGGAACCGCGCAATAACTGTAACGCGATGAAGAGTAAGCAATCTTTAAAGGCGTGTTCGCATAAAAAAATACACGTTTAAGGCAATGCAAAAACCGAACCCGGTTAACATTGCCATCTGAATGGAGTTGACTCAAACAGAGACGTGAAAATCTTCGTATTATTTATATCTAATAATACAACCGATAAATATTCATTAAAAAATTAAAATAATTTTGTCAATTAATTCTTCTTTCTCTGCTTTACGACTTCGGATCATTCTACAGTCGATTCAATTGTCTGTTATTTTTTCCCTCTGTATATATACCATTTGCATCCCATCAATGAATTTAGATTGATTTTCGGGAGAGATCCATAGAGATTCTTTTTTTTTTTTTGTATTTTCCCGATGAATCCGTGGTTTTTCCCTCCCTTTAATTTTCCCCATTCATATTAGTGGCTCTGAATGACGCTTGATTTTCCCCGACCAAAAAGAAGCATTTTCTTTTTTCAAATTTTTTAATGTTAACGCATTTTTTGCTGACGTTGTATTGGCACCTCACAAAATTATTAGGTTTCCGGGGGGGGGGGAGGCGGAGGGCGGCGGCTCCCCTTCCCAAATGTCACACGACCTGACCGCGAGATTGTTACGTGGCGCCAACAGGGCTCACGCTGAAATTCTTATTCGTTCGGTGCGCAATCACACGACAGCGGACGGAAAGATGAAAGTCCCAGGTTCCTCGGGAAAAAAGGAAAAGAGAAGCGACGCACCCCCTTCCGGAAATCCCGGAGCAGGGCGCAATTCGCTGCGGAACTGATAATTCACCAGGCCCAAATGAAGCAATTTGGGAAAAATGTTTGAATTTTAATGTTGTTCCGCCAAGTGTGGATCGAATATTAATTTTTCCCAATTCTTATTTTAATTTCCGCGTGACATTTGACAGTTATCAGACAATATTCGTCGCTTTCTGGTAAAGAATAAATATTCCTTTGCCGCGTTCCGAGTCGAGAATCAACTCCGGGACATACTGATGATAAATGTATTATATGCTGTTAAAAATGCGGAAAAACTTTTTACGCTGTCGGAAAGTTCCCGAATCATCTGATAATGGAAATAATATTTTTCTTTTTCTTTCTCCGTTTCAATTTTTGCTTAAAAATCATTTCATAAAATTGATTTTAACATATTATTCCTCCATGATGGCGCAACTTTTTTTAACTTAACAACAAGAGAAATGTGTCGAAGTTAAACTTTTTTTTACCTGAGCAGTATCCTCGATTAAGAAACCAAAGAACGGAAAATTGGCGCGGTTTTTTTTTTAATTTTATTATTATTATTATTATTATTATTATCAATAGTTTAATATTGAATTTAAAAAATTTGTTTATAACACATATCGCCTTTTCTTTGGGGCCAGTTTAGAAAGGCATGGCACCTACGTATGCAGGATCGGAGTGAGGCTTTTCTTCATTCCCGATTTTCACTCGCGTTAATCCAGCCGTAAGAAATTGAAGGTTTGGGTGCGAGGACCGGCGTGAAAAGCACTTTCCCGACGGCTCACCCGCAGGGCGGAAAAGAAAAAATTTCCGGCAGTCGTTGCGTCCCTTTGAATCGTGCGCACCCTCCTTCGAAAGGAGCTGGACGCATAATGTCGTGGAAAGAGGAAAAGAAAAAAAAAATGACAGAGATTTTCCCCGGGACCGGAGCATTTTCACGTCTCCTCAAGGAAAAAAAGAAAATTCGACGGATAAGAGCGAACGTAAAATTGCACGGTCGGAAGCCGAGGAAACCTGAAAGCTTCACTTGAAAAGGGCGCAGACGGTTTAAAAAATTAAAACCGACTCCTTTCGCTTCGCCTTTCTTCCTCGCATTTGTCAGGTTTTATGACGCTGCGGATCGCGTGGGCCTTTCTTTTCGACCGATTGACAAAGGCCGAGCGGAGCTTCGCCCAAAAGGACTTCGGTTGGTGTATAAAGGTGGTCGATGCAAAGAGTTTTCCCGAATCCAGCAGTCGCCTTAATTAATTAACGAGCTTTGGTTTGGGAGGCGAGTTTTCCGGATGCGAAGGCCCATCCAGGTTTTTCCTTTTTTCCTTTTTTTTTTTTTTTTTTGCGCGCGACTCAAGAAAAAACCGCGGGGACTCCGCTCAAGAGAGAGCCCTCGGAATCGAAATCCGATTAATTTATTCCGTCTGCGAACCAAATTTTTTTTTTCGTCTGCAAAATCCTGTCGGATTTAAGACAATATTTTTATTTGCGCGGACGTTTGCACAAAAAAAGAATAATACGCCGGTTGCCGGGGATTTGGTTTAGAAGTAATCCCGAATGTGGGGCAGCTTAGTGTCTGCTGGATCTTAAGAGGATTTTGGTTAGCAGGCGGCCGCGGCAGCGGCAGCTCCCCAAGGTTCGAAGGCAAATTTTGATTTATTCACAAAAGAAGGTTTTGATTTTTTCCTTGTATTCCAATCGACCCGCGGGTTACCCGGGCCCGCATTACATCGAGGCAATTACTGAAATATAACGTTAAAAACTTTGAGAACGTTAAAATTCAAGGAGCCCGGAGGTTTGTCGACGAAACGACGAAAAGGTTTGATTAATAAGTAACTTTTCGTACGAAAAATCTCATTTAATGTTCCATAATAATTTTATAACTTGTTTTAACATTTTTCATCATCATTCATTCAAACAATTTTTATCATCATTCAGAACTTTTTTTATTGTTCGTTAGAAAATTAATTTTTTTTTTTTATTTTTTATTTTTTTTTTTCAGCAAATAGCTTCGCATTAAAAAAAAATTCCAAAAATTTATCTGCGGGATGACATTTGCTGACGGCCAAGGGGGTGAAAAGTCTGAGGTTTTGAAAATTTCCCGATGGTGGGATTGACCTGCGATGGTCGTCAACCCACCGGAGCGGGTTGTTTTCAAGCGTGCGGAAGGCCAGGGGGTGGGTTTTTCCCGTTATCGCGATGCCATCTTCGTCCGATGCCGTTCAGGCCGGTCGGGCGATGGCGTTCGGCGGCCCCCTTCCGGTCGAACCTTCCTTCCCGGGTCTGAACCCCGTTTGGAAACCGAGAGAGCTCCGGTCCGGTTCCGTTCATCCATTCGCTCGAGTAAGCGGCGCGGCCATCCGGCACGTTCGACTCCGGAGTTTTTCCAAAGACGGCTTGGCTCTGGACTGCGCGCGTTCGTCCACTTGGATTTCAGTTCGCGTTTCTCCAGTGATTCCACTTTCGGGTCTCTCGCTTGCGATGTTTCCCTTCTTTCCCTTAATCGAAACTTCGCCAAGTTGTTAATGAAACAAGGTATAACTTTCGGCGATATTGGAATAGTCAATATTTATTCTTTTACCCGTCATCTTTTTATAGATCCTGAATGTTCAGCTTTACGCAAACGTTATGTAAACGTGAGTATTGAACTTGGAAGTTTTCGAGGAAGCTCAAATAAACGCTTAACGTGATCGAACTGCGATTTTCGCTCGGATAAAAAGCCGGTCGCGATCCAAGCCGGTGAAGAGTATGGCCGGAGGGTCCTTTTTTCAGGTACGCTCGCCGGCGGGGTGGACAGCTCGGGCCGCAAAAGAGGCCCTTTATCATTCTCTTATTTGGTTAGTACGAAGATGTTATCTCAATATTTTTAAGTCCTTCGATCAAGTCATTGTGGATGCTAGATATTTTTTCAGTGCCTCCGGCCACGAATGCGTGCAGCGGTATATCTTTCCTCAGCGATACGTATATTTACGTGAACGGTTAATTTTTTCATGTCCTTCCGCAATGAGTTTTTACATCGGACCAGTACACCGTCGCTTAATTGAAAGTTGCTCCAGGAGACGGTTCCGCGCTGTTAAACTTCGGTCGAACATTTGGTGTTGGAAGCAGTACGGAAACGGTCCCCGATATCCTTTTCGTTTGATTACAGACCGGGTTTTGAGCTGAAAATTTTTCGGTAACAACGGCCGAGCTTGCCGTGCCGTCAGCGTAATCTAATGAGTGCGGTTTTGAAGCTGTTCGGGTCAATCATCGCTGAAAGTTAGTTGGTACCTTGCCGTTTAATGTCGTTCCTAAAATTCTTCCATCCTTCCTGCTCCGCAGCCGACGGCTTTGGAACCCAGTGCAACGCACGTTGTGGGGGAAAATTTTCCGATTAAAAGAAATCCCTGCCCGATCCGCAATTTCCAGTTTTTTCCTTTTTTTTTTTTTTTTTTTTTAACTGAGGTAAGGATCGCGATTCGAGGGAGAAGAGACAGTTCCGAAAGCCGAACCCTGGAAAGGACGGCAGAAGAAACCTGCGAAAATGACACGGGGAAACTCGGAGATTTGAGCGAGACGGCGCCGGAAAAGAAGGGAAAACGGGAATTTATCCCCCGTCCGGGGGGACGAACGGCGGCGAACGTCCGGGATGAGAAATGAGGCAGGGAAAACTTGGCGTACCTAAAGGGATGTGATGGAAGGCACGCGGGGAGAAAGGACCGGGAAGACAAATACCTCCCGGTCCTTGTACATAATGCCCGGGATGGAGCCAATGCATTTGTCATCCTCCATCTTCATACCATTCGGAACAGCATCAATCATTTCGCTCGATGAAAACAGCAAAAACGTTGATTATGTTGCGTAAAAAGACAAGTTTTCAATTTTGTTCTTGTTTTCGTGCTCCGAATCGACCGCAGTCTTTTAATAATTTTTTTCTTTTTTTTTTTACTGGAATTATTAGAATCTCAATTTTCCATCGGTCGTTCCGGATTCCTTCCCACCGGTCCTTCTTGAACGCACTTTACCAATTGCAGCGAGAGTAAAGCAAGGACGACGATATCATAATGTTCGACCTGCTCGGGAACGTCGGTCGCCGGGATTATCCCTGACACCACCGGAAGATTCGCCATCGAGGAAGAGAAAAAACCGCATCTTCAGGCTCCGGTCCGATTTTCCACTTTTTTATTTTTTTCTCCATTTCGGAAAATAAAAATTCCAGATTCGCTTTTCAGTGTCACGTCCAAACTTGGGTACGCGGCAAACAAAAGTCAATGTTTATATACGTTCTTGACATTTAAAACTTGAAAACTGGATTAGTTCCATACCGATTGCATGCATGCATCAATTAAATCGGTTACACGTTCGCGGCATTAATTAGCCCAGAATTGTCGGCCTCTTCGCCGTCGATCTGCACGAAATTGTTTCGTCACTTCCTTCGGATGCTGCCGGGGCTCCGATTCCGGCGGGAGCGAGGGGGAAACGACAAACGTTCGGGACGCCTCGGTGAACTCGGTGATTTTCTAAAAATATATGAAACTATTATTCAAATTATTTTGAACGTTAAAATAGAAACACGATACGCCGTAAAATATGCGCATAATATGAATGCAAATGAGTGATCCGGCGGGGAGCGGCGCGGCGGGGAGGGAAACCTTCTCTCCGGCCCGCGCCATCAAAAGAAATTTTCAAAAGACGCCGCGGAAAAACCTCTGCGGAGTCGCAATCCGTTTTCGTTTTTTTTTTTTTTTCGCCCGCCCCCCCCCCTTCACCCCCCCATTTTCAGCGACGGAACACGCGGGGATTCGCACGCTGCACGGGCGGAGGGCTTCGCTTTTCGAAAGGAACGCAATTCGGAACGGAGAAATTAAATATTTAGGGATTTCCGAGCCGGGGGAGAAAAAAAAAAAAAAACTTCCAGGGCAAATGCGAAAAAACAAAATTCCATAAATGTGGAGCGATGGCAGGCGGTTTCGGGATGCGAGTCCCATTTTCCTCCGGGCGTTCGGTAGACTAATTGAGAAAATTAAAATTTTTAACCTCCCGGCGATCGTGATGACGAAGCCATCTTGATTTTTCCCGGCACGGCGGTGGTAGAGAAGAAAAAAATTTTCTTTATTTGAGACACGTAAAGGGGGGGAGGGGGGAGAGGTTTGCGAACCGCCGCCTTTGGAAAGTGACTTTTTTTCTTCAAAAGTTTCCTTTGCAGCGGCTCGATTCGAACCCGTCGTGGGTGTCCCTTCCATTCGGATGGCGCGCGAACCGTGATTTATTTTCATTAAAATCCTTTTTTTTCCCAGCGGTACCCGCGGGAGCCGAGAGCGCATCGGCGGCGATTTTGTGGGACAACAACGGAAACAAAGATGCGGGATTTAAGTTCGAAAAATCATCAGAATCGCGATAATGTTGGCTGCACTTGGTGAGGAGCCTCGTTCGGCGGGGAGTTTTCTTCCTCAAGGTCGGGTTTGAAGGGTGGACCTCGTTACAGACTTTATTTACCGCTCATCTTTTTCCGGAAGCTCGAAAATTTTTCTTTCGGACGGACTCGCGTTTCTCCGTCTGCGACAATGCTTGCGTGCGGGTTGCTTCCCGTCTTCTGCCTCCGCGCCTTTAATCTCGGGAAATAAGATAAGGCCGCATGCGAAGTGGCATTTTGAATTCGTTCGCGGAAAGCGTTTTTCGTCGTTGTGTAAAAGGGGGCTGCGACGCGGCAAAGGGCCGCTCGTTTCGAGCCGCAACGGCTGCGATAAGTAATTCGGGATACGCCGCGAGGAATTGGGATAGGCGAATGCATGAAAACTTTTTCGCGTCACGCCACCCGGACCTTGCGTCAAATGCGAAACATTGGCGACAAAAGCTGAAAAACGTCATCACTCATTATCGCATCGCCCGGGGACGACGCCTTCTCTTTGCAGTTTCCCTCGCCCGTCCCCGATAAATCGCATCCCGGAGGCAGCGACTCGCGCTTTTCTCCTGCGGGGCTTTTTCATTCTTCAATTAATTCACTCGGTGCACGAAATCCGATTTTTTTTTTTCTTAATGGAACGGTCTCGTCACGGATTTATCGATCCCAAGCGAAAAGGGTGAAAACTTCAAAGCGTGAACCGGAGGCGAGTGTCCCGCGCTGCCCGGCGATCGGGGATGTCTCCGCCGATTGCTGGAAATGTCACGGGCCTCGACCATTAGAAACTGGAGATACGGATCTCGAACAACCTTCGTTTCTCCATTGTCCTCACCCACCTCCGGAATGTGACAAAGTGCATCCGAATGAGGGAGCTTCGCCATGCCGGTTGTCCGTGAGAAATCGGTTTTCTTTTCTTCCCTGATTCCTTTCCGGTTTCGGGAAACCTACATCGGTCCGCGGGGAAGATTCCCTTCCGTTGCCAAGATCTCGTCTCTTGGCAAACCACATAAAAGCCCGCGGACGACACCAATACCTTCCGACTGCCCGAGAGGACAGTTAGAGAGAAAGGTCCGATGGTCAAATGTGCCGTATGATTCACCGTTGAATATGGCACGCGTGTGGGTGATTTTCGCATTACCTATTCATACCCATGACTTCATTCCCGTTGAATTAAGGTCGTGCCAGAACCCAGTTTTCGGTCTCGCCGTCGAGGAATCGCGCTGCTCCGAGGCCGGGCAACCTTTTCGGATCCCCCGGATTTTGGCTTCGCCAAACTCTTTTTCCAGCCGGAAAACCTTCTCGGACTGACCGAAAGACGACTCGGCCCTGCGATGAGGGCCCCGGAACACGGGTTTTTGGCCTCTAAGGACGAGTTTGATGTCAGGCCCCGGAAGCCTCGACGCCTTGGATTTTGACGCGTCCATGTCTCTGATACGGACTCGGGGTTCCGCTTACGAATGACGCGGCTCCGGGCAGCCCGCCCTTTGTAAGCCGCCGAAAACGCCTTCGGGCGTCGAACGTCTCTCGAAAAGTGCGTTTTTTGCTGCGGGGATTTGCAAAATGCGTCGTTAAGCGGCACGCCAAGGTCCGCCCCCGAACCGAGAGTTGACCGCGTCCCTCCAGGAATACCACTTAAGTGAGAGCAGCGACGCCCCGTGCTTCCGGTCGTCCCGGAAGTTTTCGCACCGTCGTCTCGGATGCCCCAGGCGAAGAAATTTCCTTCGCACTTGCGAAAATCCCAGGTCGAAACGCTGCGGAAAGTGCAAAACGGTCCAAGGTACTCGCTTGAGTTGTCGCGGTTTCGGGAGGCCAAATTTTATGGTCTTCAACGGCGAACCGGTCGTGTAAATTGCACGCTGGGAGACGATCCAGAATAATTTCCACGTCCAATGCTATTTCTCATCCTTGCGGACACTTCCTCGGCCGCGGCGAGGCGTCGGCCACAAGCAGATAACACTGTGAGAGAAGACCGGATATAAGCCGCCGGATTAATGTGTCCCGGTGTAATCGATACGACGGTTTCCCTTCAAATTCTGCAGAAAAAGGCAAAAATTAAGGTTGGCGATGGCTCGAACCAACATCGGTGCGGTCCAAGGGGAGGAAAAAGAACGGAACAATCAAGGTTCCGCTCCCCATTTTGCGGGGACGGAAGGTTTCGAATGGATGTAAATGGGAGAGGTTTCGTGTGCCTCCCGTTGCAAAACCTGTTGATTTAGATTTTTTTTCTCTTTCCCGGTGGAACGGGAGCGGCGACTTCTTCGTTTGGCCGCAATCGATTTCCGAATTAATCCGGAATGCGAGAGCGTTCTCTTCCATCCCCGCGAGAACGTCCAAACTCGATTACGAACAATCGAAGAAAGGGAAAGTGTTTTCGGCGGCCTGAGGAGGAACGGAACGGACGGCCCCGGGCCACGGAAAACTCGTTTAACGTCGTTGGAGCCCGAATTCTCGTCTTGACTCAGAGGAAAAGCCAAATTTTTCTCTTTTCTTGCCTCTCGTTTCCGGTTTGACTCCGATGGGAAAATCGGGATTCCCGGATTTTGACCGATCTTCGATCGGACCCTCGTCCCGCCTCTTTCATTTCCCCGGCGAGGACCGGAGACGTTCCCGGGCAGAAGACCTAAGTCGGTCGTCCGGGCGGGAGCCCCGAAAAAGTGAGTGCGGATCAGGCGGACTTGGTTCTTTCCGCTTGCACTCGATGAAAAAGGAGTTTTCTTCGCTGCGGAAAACGGGATTTTGCAATTACCGCGAGGGAGATGCAAATCGGCGCGCGATCTTCGGTTGACGTAACTGCTGTCGCTTTCGATCCGCTCGGCAGATTCCTCGCCCGGCTCACGCGCTGCGCGTCCTGCGGGCCCCCGGCAGGAAAGCCGAGGAGGCCGACGATTGTCGAGGAAGACTGTCAAAGCAGAGCGGTTGAAAGGCAGCCCACTCTTTGTTAGCCCACCGTGACCTTTCTCGGACAAAAAAATCCTGGCAATGTTCCTCCTTTCGTTGTGCGCCTCGGGACGAGGAATGCCGGAGCAAAGTAAAAATCATAATGGGATTTGGCTCTGCCACCTCCAGCGGCCGCACAAAGACGTCTTCCACTGCTAATGAGCGTGTGCTTCGTTGACGGGGAACAATTTACTAAGACGAGGCGCCGCGCCTAGAAATCGATTGGAAAATGGATCATTTTAGGTGTGCTCGAAGAAGTGGAGGAAACCACTTTGAAGAACGGTTCGGGGAGCTTTGGAGGACGTCTTCTTACGTGCCTCGCGGTTCGGGATGAGTTGATTCGCCATCTTCAAGATGTTACCGGGATGAGCAGCGATCAATGGAGTATATAAGAGCGATTTCTGCAAAATGGTAGTCAGTTTGTGCTAGCGAGTACTTCGGATACGGTAGCGCTTCGACACGACAGAAAAATGAGATTTTTGGTAAGTTGGCCACGGTATTCGAGTCTCTCTCTGCTTCTCGGGGAGGACCTCCCCAACGGTCTTGCTCATCCGATTCCTTTTCCCGTTCCAGGTTGTTTTCTCGGCAGCGCTGGCCTTGGTCTCGGCCAAGCCAACCGTTGTTCACTACACGTCTTCCGCTCAAAATCTCTTCCACAACCAAGACGCGAGCGGTGGTTACAGCTACGGATATGCCGGAGATACCTCTTCGAAATCTGAATCGAGGTGGGTTGCCGTCCCGCGTCTGGCGCGGTGAATATTCGGGCGAGATTTTCCAGTAACTTTGACTCTTTCCCGCAGAGCCTCCGACGGTTCCACCAAGGGATCGTACTCCTACCTCGACGCTTACGGAATCGTGCAGCAAGTCAACTACGAGGCTGATGAAAAGGGCGGATTCCGCGTCACGGCCAGTAACCTTCCGGTGGCCGGAAATGAGGCTGCGGCCGCAGCTGCTGCCGCCGCCGCCACGCCTTACACCGGACCCGTCTACAAAGGACCGAAAGGTTGATGCCGGAGTTTCTCGATGGATTTCTTCTTGAAATTCGGTTTTGAAAGGTTTCTGAACGATCGATTTCTTTCTCAGCCAACCACGCCCTCGGGGTACCCCCACCAGAAACCCCAGAAGTAGCCGCCGCTAAAGCCGAACATTTCGCCGCCAAAGCTGCCGCCGAAGCTCTAGCTGCTTCGTCCGATTCTGGGGCCGGCGGATTGGGTTATAAAAGCCAATCTTATGCCTCACGAGGATATCCCGGGGCCGGTGCTGCTGGTGTCTCCGGATATTCTGCTGGTCTTTCCGGATCTGGAGGACTTCCATCCGGACTTTCCGGATCTGGCGGATTTTCATCCGGACTCTCCGGATATTCCGCAGATCTTGCCGGATCTGGTGGCATTTCCTCTGGACTCTCCGGTTACCCCGGTGGTGCTGCTGACGCTCCAGTAGGTTATAAAGGACCAAAAGGTATTTAAAATTACTCCTGCTGAATTACTTTTGTTTTCTGAAGAAGGTATCAAATTAAAGGAACTATTTCAGCCGATCATAAGCTTGGAGTTCCACCAAAGGACACCCCCGAAGTCGAAGCTGCTCGTGCCCAACATCTTGCCACCGTTGCCGCCGTCGCATCTCGTGACAAAGCTGCCGCTGGTGCCGCCTCTGTTGGTGCTGGATCGGGTGTGTCTTCCGGATATAGCTCAACCTTTGGCTCTGGATCTGGAGTTGTCCCCGGACTCGCTTCCTTTGGTGCTGGATCTGGCAGCGGTTTCGGAGCCGGGGCTCGATTTGGCGGTGCAGGATCCGGATTTGGCGGTGCGGGATCGGGATTTGGTGGTGCTGGATCGGGATTTGGCGGTGCGGGATCAGGATTTGGTGGTGCAGGATCAGGATTTGGTGGTGCGGGATCAGGATTCGGTGGTGCGGGATCAGGATTCGGTGGTGCGGGATCAGGATTTGGTGCTCAGTCGTACTCTTCCCAAGGATATTCTGGGGCTGCGGGAGGCCAAGGTGGCGCCGGCAGCGAAGGTGGATATAAAGGACCTAAAGGTAATAAAAATTAAATATGCAATTGCCGTTGCTTCTTTCAGATTCAAGCGGGTTTACGAAGGTAACTACTTTTTCAGCCAAACACGTTCTTGGTGTACCACCAATGGATACTCCCGAAGTCACAGAAGCCAGAAAACAACATCTTGCTCTCAAAGCCGAAGTAGAAGCTCGTGACCAGGCCTCCGGTTCTCAATTTGGAGCTGCTGGTACCGGTTTCGGAACCTCTGCCGGTGCCGGTGTTGGATTTGGATCCGCTGCTGGCGCCGGAACCGGTTTTGCATCGGGTGCCGCTTTCGGATCTGGTGCTTCTGGCTTCAGAGCGTCCGGTTATTCTGCCCAAAATTTCGCTAGCCAGTCAGGATACTCTGGAGGAGCTTCTTACACCGATTCTTACGGGCATGCCGATCCTGGAGTTGTTGCTCCACCAGTTCCAGTAGGAGATACGCCCGAAGTAATTATTCAGTTCTTTCAAATTTATTCAGCGCCAATCTACTAAAAACATTTTTTGATGTGAAATTTTTACATTAAGGTTGCCCAAGAGCGAGAAAGGCATTTGGCTTTAGTTGAACAGGCCAAAATAGCTTCCCAAAATGCCATCGACGACTCTCACCTCTACGACGATGGATCCTATAAGATCAATCCAGCCGATGATGATGGACAGTACAAAGAAGACGTCACTGCGTATGATTCCGGGGCCGATTCTGGTTTCGGCGGTGTTTCCGCATTCGGTATGCGTCTGCGACTGTCGAACTAAAACCAAGCGCGTGCCGCGGCTGTCCGGACAATGTCCAATGCTTTGACTTCGTTCCAGGTTCCTCGGCCGGACAGTACAGCGCTGGATCCTACAAAAGTGACGGTCACGGTATCTTCTCCGGCGTAGGAGGAAGCGGGAAATTCATCACCCCCGCCGACACAGCTTTTACCGGAGCCGGAGCAGGAGCCGGTGCGGGAATCGGTGCAGGAGCAGGAACCGGAGCGGGAATCGGAGCAGGAGCTGGCGGTTACTCTTCCAGGTTTCACGCCGGCGGCTCCGGTGCTGCCTCAGGCTTGTCCACCCGCGGCAGAGCGGGAATCACCCCGGCTGACACCACCTACGTACCTGCCGGTGGCTCTTCCGGTAGCCAAGGAATTTCCTATTCTTATTCGTCACCCAGTATCTCAACCGCCTACGGCGCTCCTGTTTCTTCCATCGGCAAAGCCGCATCCCCCCTCTATTCCGCTCCAGCTAGGTACTAGAAACCTTTTCTCGGAGGAAGATTCTCCCCGTGCACTCCTGCGAAGTATTTCACTTAATATTCCCTTTTGCAGCCAATATTTTTCCCAGGACGGTACCGGTCAATATACTTACGGATACGACGGCAAACTGTCGTCGAAACACGAAAGCAGAACTTCCGACGGTATCACCCGCGGGAAGTACTCTTACGTCGACACTACCGGCCAAGTGCAAAGCGTGTCTTACGTTAGTGATGCCCACTCCGGATTTAGAGTGTCTGGCAGCAACATACCAGTTCATCCGCTTCCTTGGTAGATTCAGTCACTGCCCTTAGGAGAGCAAGTCGAAAATAAAGAAAAAAAAATTATTTTTGCTAGTCTAGGTTTATGTAACAAATTAGTGGTAACATTTATTGTTGTCTGTTACCGAAATAAAACGATAAAAATGAAAAAATTCGACGTTTTTAGTGGGAATCCTCGGCGAATCACCATCCCGAATACCATTTTCTCTTCTGCAGGGCACCGCCCGGCGGTTAGGTTGGCATCGGAGGGAGGTAAAATGAATCCGAACCGCAACGAGACGATCATTTCATTATATTTAACCTCGCTCGAGACCGAAACGAGTCACTTTCATGCGAATCCGCAGGATTTTGAATAACCTAAGCCGAATCCGTGGCAATCGAACGGAAAATTAACACAATCGGAAATTGTTTGAACGTTCGCTTTTGGGCCGGTTCCGGCGTCCGCCATTGCCGCGCCGAACGGGATTAGGTTAAGGTGAGCTTCGCCTGCAAAATTTCGCATAGGCAAAAGGCGATTCTTTCGTGCGTACCGCGAGGAGAAAATTTTCGATCAAAGATAAAGTTTTCACGTGTAACAGGGGCGGATGGGGCCTGCTCTCATTTGCGGGCACTGTAATTGCTCCAAATTCCGCGGCCGAATTTGCATAAACACTCACGCCACGGGCGTGACCCCCCC
>JAOWBB010005675.1:0-30750 GCA_028565995.1 Ricinus marginatus | reverse complement strand
AAATAATAATAGATAATAATATTTTTATATATTATATATATTATTTTTAAATGTAATTTATATTTTATTAAAATATAAATATGTATATTTTAACAATAAATAATATATATTTAAATCAAAAGCTAAGCGGGAAAATTGAAAATTCATGCGTGGAATTTGCAATTTGGGAATTGTTAGTAAATTAACTTCAACTCTCGTGTTTAGCAAATAAAATAAATTCCATTTTTATTTTATTCAAAACTGAACGCTTTTATTTTATAAATACTCACTTGAATTTATGAGTTTTATCAAGAGCTATGCCACATATAACAGACCCAATCATTCCAGCTACAACAATTGTCAAACCAATGCGTCCAGCATCTTCTTCTTTTCCCTATATTATTCATCGTATGGCGACGAAAAATAGATGAACATAAAAAGGTACAAATAAAAAAAAATGTGCGAATTGTGTAAAGCCAAATGCGGTGCTTTTTAGTGTGCTACTGAAAACTTATAAACAGTTCATTAAATAGAGTTTGACTACTTTTACTTAATTTGATGATACACGTGCTGGGTGATAACAAATTATTTTACAGATTTATCAACAAATCTACTCTGTATCATACAATTATTTTATAACTGCGAAACGAACTTTTATTATAGAAAAATTGTTGTGACAGAAATTTAATAATTGCATAACAAAACCGACATTTTTAAAAAAATATTATTAGAATGATCGTGATTTTTACCTAGTTTTGTTTCTTTAACTCTTTATTTAAGATCTGTAAAGTTTTAAATGTCATGAAGTCATTCATTTTTTCTTGTCAAAAAAGACTGAAAATATTCTTCTTACTATGAATTAGCTAAATTATTTTCTTTAATATCGATTTGAAATTCTCAGGAAACTAATTGATAAGATTTTACTTATGTCAATATAAAAGTTAAAAGATACGTTATCAAAATGAATGAAAACTTTTTCTTATAACTCAAATATTTATGTGCAAAATTATGATCTAAATATTTTGAAAATTGAAAGTTTTATTGCAAGCAGCGCATTGAGTTTTGCTTTACATATCTTTCCGTAAAAATTTTTAGTTTTTCTGAAGAAAATATCATTAAAACGATTGTGAAAGTTTATCCTTGTGAAAGTGCAAATTTACTTGTGCTTAACAGTTTGCTTGATTCCATATGTTATATGTTCAATATTACACATATAGAATCAGTAGTGCAATAAGATATGAAACAATTAATAGTGTGGAAAAATAAGACATCCATGTGCTGATGTGAATATTCTGACCATAGATCATCTCCATAATAATAATAAAAAAAGTGAAAATATACCGGAAAGTAGACGAGGACCACTTGATTGAGTAGAGTCGAAATAGCATAAAAAACTCCGACGTTAATACCATAGGAAACCAGCAGCAACATATATCCGGGATTCAAAACCAGCTTCTTTATAGACGTCAGAAATGGCACTTGCTCCGTTGATCTTTGTGCTGCTTGAGCGCTGCTTGGTGGTAGCGGAGGTGCTTTCTGAAAAACTGTTTGAAGTAAAACGTTACTAGAAGCAAAAGAGAATATAACCCCATAAAATTTATGCAGATTAATTCACACTTACTGGTAACGATAGCTATGAAAACTAGTGTCGTTAATCCTGCTATCAAGTAATACATAAACTGAAAATCAGCTCCTATCTCATGGATGTCTTCATGGCTTTTGACTATCATCGGAGGAAAAAGAAAACCAATCGCCACACCTAACTGCAATTTATACAGAAAATTGATTTACTTCAAACTATTTATTATTTACATGATAATAATATTATTAATGTACTTTTCTTGTGAATTTCTATATATATATATATATTTTACACTTTTTTAAAGTAATTGTTATATGTATTTTATTTTTTTTTTCATTATTTTTCTGAGTAATTAGAACTGAAATGAAAATATTAATATATTTTAACTTTCTGAAGAAAGTTACACTTTTCTTCACTTTTCTTCTTTTAACTTGTATCTCAGAAAATTTATATTTTTTATACGCAAATTTATATTTTTAAATTTAAAATGATTAATAATAGTATTAGGATAATTGAAAGTGACCTATAAAATCAAATTTAGTGGTTTATTCAACAAAAAGATCAATACTTTATCAGTTGCCATATAAAGTTATTAAAATTTTTTTTCACAAGTACACAAAGTACTTCCTAATAAAGGTAAAGTTTATTTTAATATTTCAATCCTTATTTCACAAAATTAAGGGTGGAATACTTTTTAAGTGTATTGAAGCATAAAAACATTTTTGGCAATTGTCGCAGTTTAAATTTGTTTAAGAACAGAAGTCTGCGGCTGTAACTCAGAAATCAAATACTTCTAGTATGCCACATCAAAAGCCATGCATTTCACGTGAAAGAAAAGATAAAAGCAAAATTCAGACAAAAACAATTTCATATTTAGCGATAACTTTCTAAGACACAATTGAGCTGTGATGTAGAAATAAGTAAATAGGATATTTTTGATGAATATCAGTAATGTATAAAGTAATAAATGATCAATATAAGTAGAGTAAATAGGATATCATATTGATGAGTAATTGATTGAAAATTAGTATAATTTAAAATAACAGGAGAACATTAGAATAATTTCAAAACAAATCTGGGACAAAAACATACGAAATAAAACTTAAGGAATCTTTGAGGGTTTTCTAACAAAATATAAGTTAGCATGCTGTCTTTGCTTTCCTTGATTTATTGAAGAAATCTAATAAAAATATTTCGTTTCCTTAGTTCTCATCGAAAAAAAACGGTCAAACGCATATTTTAATTTGTACATTGAAGAAAATTACGTGTTGCATATTAATGAAAATTCTTTTACATTACTTTATTGTGTTATGAGCGGTTTGAGTGACAATTTCAAGGGATTTCCTTTTAATACATTTAAGACTGCAGCCTCACTTATAGTCTTTATGATTTCATTTAATTCAGTTCAACTCTTTAGAGACATATGAACCACTTTTTGTGATTCATCCTTAAAGAAAGAAAGAAAGTCATTCTTGAAAGGACTTATCATAGTCCTAACTTAAAAAATTCATCATTATATCTTTCAGATCAATCATTCAATTAAATTTTAATATAATAATGGGATTGAATTTTACAAAATTAAAAGACAAGTTTTTTTAATATTTGACTGTAAATGTAAACATTTACTATATATTCTTCACGGTGTAAACTATAATTTTTTAGACAAAATTATTGAATTTACAAGTTTTTTGCATATAATTTCTAAATCATCCACTTCATTGCTGATATGAATTAAGATCATATGAAAAACGTTTATAGAGTAATGTGTCCAAACAATAAATGAATTTCACTGCATAGCAATTAAAAATATAACAAAGTAATACATAATTATGCAAAGTAAAAAAGTAAAATTAAAAGAAATTCTAACTCCGAACAGCTTATTTAAAAAATCTTGGAAAGAATTCAATAAAAAAACAACAGAAATCAGAGTAAAATATAAAACTAACTAAAAATTCTATAGCTTCCATAAATATCAAATTTAATACTTTTGGGATTGTTCAAAATTTCATGTTTTTTTGTAGCAAAGATATCAAAGATATAATGATTCTATTCTGAGAAGAATATGACACTTTTACGACATTACTATGCTCATTTTAAGAAATACAAAACAAGTTTTTTATTTTTATTGGCTATATGACTTTATAACTGAAAAGTTTTTTTCCCTGGACAACCTTCGGTTAAGCTTTTAATGAATTAATTTACATTTTATTTAACTTAGAAAATTGAAGTTAAAGTCTTATTTCCCGTGGTACATCAGCTATCATCAATATAAGCCTAATAATATTCAATGAATACTCTCTGCCTAATGCATTGAAATAATCTAATAAAAATATTAGCTCTGATTAAAGTGAGAATAATAAATTTTTTTTAAAAATGGGTACTTCTAAGGAAAAGTAGAATTATCTTCTTTCCTCCGAGTCATTTTTTACGATTACACACAGACACAGATTAACGATCATCTCTCAATGGAATGACATGATATATTTCAGTTTTCAAAGGAAAAAAACTTTTTCCTTTAAAATTTTTTGCTTTTGTCTTATTTTTCCGGAAAATAGGATTGAACTTGACATGAAAAGAAAACGACACTTCTCCAAAGCTAAATGAATATCGAAATCATAAATTTTCCACTTTTCTTCTAACTCTCTTTCCTAAATTGGTTCCATTTTTAATTTAAAATAATAAATTATCCGATTCTTGTTATATGTGTCAATATTTAAAACGAAATTTGTAATATTTTTTTCAGAAATGCAAAATATTGAAAGTATGAAAAAGCTAAAATTTTTTAAATGAAAATACTGATATTTTATTTTTTTAAAAAATGTTAGACAGAAAATATCTCTTAAGAAAGGAGAAAACGGAGCAAATGCTTTTTTGTTTTCTAATTTTAATCATTTTAGTCAAAATTTTTTGAGCATCTAAGTCAGGAATTTCTTGTAAAGTTTTAAATTCCCACAACATTTTTTATCAAGATTAATTTATTTTAATAAATCTTTCATTGATGTCAGTAATATTCCTTAAAAGTAATGTAAATTTCCTTTTTATTTGATTTTAGAATCTCAAAGATTATGTAATTACATGCTTTAGAGACAGATACCATTTAAATTTTCTTTATATATTACATATTTAATCTGATGTAAATATAATAAATGTAACAATACTTTTCATTCATGTATTTGCGGTAGGGCTAACTTTGAAAATCAAAGCTCAGAAAAGTTTCATAGTAAAAAAAGTGGTGAAAAATATAGCAGTTATTTTACTAAGAAAGATTGAGATTATCAGTCAAATAAGTAAAAACAGATAGCTTATATAGATGAAATACGCTTTCGAAAGTATGAAAGTATTAAGACTTAGCAGATCATTCCCTACCGAAAAATTCATTTTTTTTGTGCTTATTAAATTCATTTAAAGATACTGCTTTAAAAAAACTGATTTCAGTGATGAGATGATTATCATGACCATTTTTCAGAGTTAAAAATGTTATTAAAAATGTGCTGCAGAACCGCTTTTTAAAATTATATATTGCACCTGATTTCCAAATACGCCGATGGAACAGGCACTCGATACTTGATCGGGACCAAACCAAACAGCCGATAAGCGAGCAGGCACACTCAAGACAAATACTTGGGAGCACGCAACGATGGTATGCCCAATGAATGCCACGTAGAATCTGTCCGGAGAGACGGATGCTAACTTAACCCAAGCTCCAAGACATGTTCCAGCGGAACCTATGAGGCAAGCTACTCTTAACCCCTGAAATTGAAAATATGAAGTTACTTACGCAGTGCATTTATATGTCTGCAACATGTAATATTAAAATAGTAAAAGTGATGTATAATCACACAGTAAAAACTGAAATAATCTCTCCAAAGTAATCGCAGTTCATGAGTTTCAGAAAATTAAAAAATTAAAAATAAAATTTTGATTTTTCAAATTCAGTAATCTCCGTGCAGATGAATTATCTTCAGTAATTCCGTTAAAATATTAACCACTGATAAATTTTTAAAAAGATTAAACGAAATAAACTAAGGCCCCACGCTTCACGTTATTTAATTATCTATTCGCTGCTTATTTCACATAGATTTTTCTCACTGAACTTAAATTAAAATTGAGTTACATGGAAAATATTGTTGTATTTTATGGAAAATTGTGAATCTAATAGAATAGAGATATGAATTCCAAAATTAAAAATCTAAAGCAATATAAAAAAAGTTAATTAGGATTCTGATAAATTTACATCAATAATTTGATTGAAATAATAAAAATGAAAATTCAAATTTCTTATTTTTATATCGATCCTAGCTTAATTTATTTTTTTATAAATAAACATAAAATGTTTTTTTGAGATTTATCATTAATATTTTCCACTAGGAAATACATAGATAAAGTAAGAAAATGAAATGCAATGTCGAATGGAAATTATTGTAATAAGTCATTTCATAACGGTAGAAGGTAGGCATCTTCAATTAGAAAAGCCCCTAAATTAATCTCTGTTGTAATCATAGACGAAATTCGGTGCTCAAACGTTTTCATTTATATTTTAGTTTGTTTATATGAAATAGCTTTCTTCTGCAGTCCAAATATTCAAAATTATCATCTTCATTTACCACTTTCGAATAATTTATTAAACGTTCTATTTTAACCTAAAATTCCCTTTTATTCATTTAGAATAATCCCTCTTTAAAAGGTTGAAAGCTCTTTTATATTATAAAGAGGCAGATTATGAGTTTAAATTTTGAAGTTACTGAAATAGTTTAATATTTTTTATCTTTGGTCACTTTTACAAATCTTGCTGATCCTAGTAATTTACTTCCAAATGTTTAAAATACAACTTTTAAATAATTATCATTTTCACTGGCAATCTCAAGAAATATTCTGACTGTTCGGTTTACATGAAGCTGTTTCATAATCCCAATATTTATTTATTACCTGAATATTCTCAATTTCTGCTAATTCTTGTTTATTTCATTAATTATTATTTTAGAACCATATTTTACATGAACATTGTAAAAGATTATTTAGTTAATAATATGAACTCTCTTCGTCGAAATTATTTAAAGTTTTATTTTCAGAGTTCCTTTTTTGAAAAATAATTTTCTTGACCACTCGCTAAAAATGTAAGTCAAATTTAACTTATTGTTTTGCATAGAATTTTAAATCAATCTAAAAGATTTTTAAGTAAGGTAAATGAAAAAAACAGCAATATTATTTATTATCTAAGAGGATATCGAAGCAAGCAGAGCAATAATTACTGTTCTTTGCGACTTGCACGTTTGAAATAAATTTTGCATTACGATACGCCAAGCTTGGAAATTATTTCAGTTTTACTTAAAATAGAGTTTATAATTTATGCATCTTTGAAATTCGCCATAAGTTTCCTGATGATATGATCCCAATATTCAATGATAATATTAAAAATGTGTACATATTAAAATATTTTAAAGTTTCTGTCTCGCTCTAGCAACAACTCTGTCATCGATAATTGAGATTGCAGTTCTAATAATGCTGTCGAACATATGTATAAATACCAGGTTAGGTAAGTCAACAGTCACTGTATTAAGCATCAAGTTCTCTAACTGAAAACTCAGAATCAAAAATGTTTTTTGGAACTTAGTAGAGGTAAGACTCCACTGTATGGCACTAATCCAGCTTGTTGGTGAGAGTTCTCTTACTATAAAAAGCAGGCATATTTTTCTGAAATTTTTATTATTTTTTTTTCTTTTGTATACAGTCTGCTTATGATTTTATCTCATTATATATATACTTTTTATTCGCTCCAGTTGCCTAATTTTATTAATTCCGTCCCATTAACTGTTACATTAGTTTCGTTATTAAAGTTCATAAACAATAATTTTATTTAATCTTTAATAAATGCAATAAATTACATTTATTGATAATTCTTTGTATTTCTTAGTTCTTGTTATTTTAAATTATCTAAATGTAGTGTTTGATGTTTATACGAGTAAATTACAATACATCTTGCTTAAATACACAATAAGTAATTCTTTTGACAATTGTAACAAGTAAAACGAAAAATTAAAAAATAAATATTTAATCTAACTTGATTTTATATCAAACATGCTATATAATCATATTTGAAAAGAAAAGAATACAATTTCTATTATTCTTCTTTTCTGGATAATAAGAATGAAATCTGGATGCATGAAAACAAACAGACCTTCAAATTTTATATTCACTTCTATTTTGTTCGGTTTTTCTCCAATTTTATTTATTAAAACGATCTCTAAAACGGGCCTTAAAAGCTGCAGACATAAAAATATTTACGGTTTTGAACTGATATTTCATCTTGTCATTCTCTTGGCTAGTTACGTCAACATTTTGTGCTCTTTGCTACAGAAAATTTTTTGTAGTTTTGTTCCACTTACAAGAAATAAATTTATTTTCTAGATATCAAAAAAATTTTATTTTAATTAAAAGACCATCCTCTGAAACAACTAATGTAAATCATATAATATTAAAGTGAGATTATTTTGCATTTTATTAATATTTAATAATATTTAATAATATTTAAATATATATAGAAATTATATTTTCTTCTGTATAAAATGAACTTTGTTATCAAAACAAATGTCCATATGTTCTCTTAGTAAGAATTATTCTATATAATAGAATAAAGAAGAGATCCATATATATAGTGTAATAACAAGATTTATAAATATGATTGTAATTTATTTTTATTACTTTAAGCATTTTTCTTTAAAAGCGAGAATCACTATTTTCCTTCATTATTTTGAGATAATGAAATTTAAGCGCAAGGTAGAAAAAGCGGTTTTGCCAAAAAACAATATAAATAATAATGTAATTCAGAAATACTGCAGCAAAAATAAATCTTTTCAGCTTATTTTTATGGAAGAGTGTTTTTCTCCGCAGTTTTTTTCCACATTAAGTACCTCTCCATGTGAATTACGTTTGGAAATATTAAATTTAAATGGGGAATCTGTTTTTATAATGTAACGAAAACTCTAAAGTTCTCCTTGTCTAACAAATTTTTTTTGAAAATTCAGTAAATTATAACAGTTTTTAATGATCGAAAGAAGCTGAATCATTTCTCACTACACTCTGAAATAGCACAAAAAATTGTATGCGAGCTTCGACACCGTTTACATGATGTTATTCCTACTTTATCATTTTTGCGACTTGCTGAAAACAATAATTAAAATTAATGGAAAATTAAAACTCACCCATTTATCCAGAATCCAAGAAGCTGGAAAAATTAGAGGTATGTATGTGATCATGTAAATCATTGAGGTCCAGTCTATCCAGGTACTTGACACCCCATAATATTCCATGGCAACATTCGCTATTATGGAATACTGTATCCATTGCATGGCATTTGAAGTGGAATATATAACAAATATAGCAAGAATCATCCATCTTCTTTTATACACTTTACATTCGATTTCCTAAAATCAAAAAAAATAAATATATATAATCGTGGCGTCACTAGATCTATCGTAAATTCCAATCCTATTCTCCTATTAACCCTAATCTTCCACATCAAATGAAAGCACTGTACCTGATTATTGTACATCTTCACCCAGCGGACAAAACCTTCCATTCATTCATTCATTCATTCATATCAATGAATCATCCTTACCCTTCTTCTGATTGCTCGTACGACGTCTCCCGAATCTTAACAACACTTTTATAAAGGAGCAGAAACGAAAAATAAAATAGTCATATTCAACTAGTAAACGCTAGGGGAAGTAAGTTACACGTATCACATAATACCAGCCACAATAATATTAAAACATATTTATTACAGTTTTAAGAATTGCTACAGTTAATCATATTTAAATATCAGTTCTGATATCTAAAAGCATAGTTATGAAGCCACGACAAGCCCTTTTGAAACTGTTAATTATATTTTTTCACTGCCCGATTCTGTATTTTGCCAGCAAAATGGAAAAAAGGTTTCTTTGTACCGCATCAATGACCGCCTAAATTCAAAAAAACATGTGTTATAAATGTTATGAACTATACATTAGAAAATTAGATATTTGAATTATACTGATATTTTTCATTGGTCAGTTAATTATTTCAAATCTTTAAGTTAATTTTTTTCAGTCACTTTAAATTAAAAAGTAGTTTATATTTAATGTATTATAAACATTTTTAGTAGATTTAAATAGAAAAAGATATAATAATATAATATTTTCATTTTTCCTTTTTGCTTTTCCTATTAGATAATCGCAAAACTCACAAAAGATAAAAATCGAAATTACTAATTTCGCAAGAAAAAGAGTAAAAATTTTTTTCCCTTTAATTTACTGAAGTAAACAAAAATTGAAGCTCACTCACAGAAGTTGTTGAGCTTTTGACAGCCGATATCAATGTTTAAAGAACTTGACAAAGTTTAAAGTTGAAAAAAGTACGTATCCGGGTTTGTTAAATCATTATAAAGTCATTCATAAACTTTTCACGTTTTAGACGGAATTTTTATTGGGTTGCTAATAAAATGGAGATATTCCTTCCAGTGAAAAAATTTTTTATTTACAATTCCGTTTATAAATGTTACCACTGGCATCTTAACTAAAATTCACGAAGAAAAATATTGTAAGATCACAAAAAACTTAAACGTCAAATCTCCTGCATGTTATTTTACTCCTATCTTTAACCCAACCATCAGAGTTGTAAAAAAAAAGATATTTTTTCATTCATTTGGCAATGAAGAGTACTGCAGAAAAGGAGTTATAAAACAAAATTTGTAAATTCAAATTCGACTTTTTATTTAGTAAACCAGGATATAAAAAGCATTGCTGCGTTTTGGGATCATCTTGAATTGTAAAGTTTCTTATGAAAGTTAATTAAACAATTTTTGTGATATATCTACACTCATGAATGAGTTTAACACCAGAGGAGTACTGTATTCAAGACGTACAGAAATTGTAGATCTACAAAACATAAAAGTAGTCAAGAAATAATTTAAAAGAAGTTTCGATGCAACAAAAACATAAAGTTTATATAAAAACAGTATATTTCGAATTAATCTAAATAAAGTATTTCATAGTTCTGTGTAATATATACCGAAAGCATTCAGATTTAAAATAATTCCCAATAAAAAACAAGTAAAACAAATTTATCGGAATGTAACTCAAATATTGCAATATTTCCATCATTAACGTCTTAAATATCGAGCCCATAGCGTATTGAGTTAATGAAATTTTATAAGAGTGGAACTTTTTATGGACTTTAATTAATGACTAAAAATCACTTTTTTCTGGGCCTAATTCACCTTATATATATGAAATTATAGTTATGAAATAATTTTTAAGTACGTCATAATTGGTAGTTATAAAACAAATTAGCTGTGTAACTTTATATCACAAATCTTATAAAAAAAAACATTGTATTACTCGATATAAATTCAAAATCTAGATATGCAAGCGGTTGTTCTGCTAAAAAAATTATTTAAGAATTTGTAATGATACTAGTGCTATTTGGATAAGTAAATCATCGAAAATTTAACTTCATTATTGAAAACAAAATTTTTTACTCATTATTATTTATGAAAGACATTTATAATTTAAATTTGACTCAGATCCTTGCGCAACAGCTTAACTGAAAATCTCAAATTATTTAAATGCTATTAGGAATATTTAAAATTTCGATAGACGCTTGTGAGGTAAAGTTTAAGAAATAGAAAATTTATAAACATCACAACGCATTTTCACTGACTGAGAGTACATATTTATAATATATAACATGTCTTGCTAATCGGAGCTCGAAAGCATTGAAACAAATGAAAAATATTTTATTCGATATTTTTCAATTAATATATAAAACAAGAAATCCTGGCTTACTGTGAAGAATGAAGAAAATGAATCAGGTTTTCAGCGAAATATTTTCGATCTTGATCTGAAAATGAAGCAAAAGATAAGGTTCATTTATCTTTCGTCAAAAAATTATACCTGCAAAGAAGATCGTACAAGGATGAAGTCTGGTCTGTATAAAACGGATTTAATTGTTTTTGAAGCATTTCAGATAAATTTTATTGCTCCTACCTATAAAAATAAAATATTAACTATAAAAATAAAGAATGCTGGTGATAAAACGAATTTAATGAAACAGTCTTATAAACGATGCTTATTATGATGAAATAAAATTATTTTAGTTGTTTTTAAAGAAATTATCTACGAGAAACACAAACCAAACAATACTGCATCACAATAGCATATGGTCGGAAGGAATTCTTTACATATAAAAATTCATATTATCACATCTTTTCAAAGATCCGCAAAATTAAATGTCGTAAATAATTTTTTTATAATTTATGTCTCATTCAGTTTACTGACTGAGCCCGGATTCCATCCGAACTAATTTTTCCATTCCTCGGATTCCATCCGAGCCCGGATTTTCCATCTCGAACTAATATTTCGAAAACAAGTAATCCAACACTTTTAGGAAATAATTATAGCGCGGCTGAATTTAATACGGAAAATATGGTAGGATGAAGTATGTTCTATGAACAGCATCAGAGATGCTAAATTACAAACGTGTTTAGACACTCATAACTAAAAAAACTAATATTTAATCGAACGCTTGATACTTCCTTATTCTTCATTATGAAACTAAAAATTCAAATTGCTAATACATGTATTGTACTTTTATCAACTGAATCTGAAAGGACTCCCGAAATCATTTTGAAAAAATTTTAAGAGAATTTCCCAGCTATTTTTATTTTGCAATTTTAAACTTAAATAACATATTCGACTTAAATAAAAAAAAATTCGTGAATTTCAAAGTCATTATTTAAATAATAGTGAAAAAAAATTAATTTAAATTGTTTTGAGTTGAATCACGTATTAAGATTAAAAACGAAAAAAAAAAAAGCAATTTAACTTTCTGATATAAGAATAAATTTATAGCCCTCTGTTATTTTGCACCGAAAATTTCAAGCAAAAAGCAAATAAAAATTAGGAAAACATAATGGCAGGAAACAATAAATTTAAAAACATAAACGAATTGTTATGTTCCCATCTCCTTAAATTACGCTTTTGGCGAATCCGCAAAATGATGTGGACGCCTCTCATTGGATCACTTTTTTCAAACAGAAAATATGACGATAACAATCTTGCAAATAAAATGAATGATAATTCATCCTACATTCACAGTTTCGTTTTGCGTGAATCAAAACTAATGGAGTGAATCGGTAAGTTTAAGGGAAAAAAACTCATTTTTCGAATAATGGTAACCTTTTCCTCTTGATTCGTTTCGCTTTTTTATAAAAAAATTGGAGAATGAGAAGCAAAACCGTGGCTGGATGGCGTTCAAAAGTTTGAAAAAGAGGCGGAGACAAAGGGCAGAATTATTGGCTGTCATTTTTCTCCGGCGGTTTGGAACAGAAGTTGCTGCTGCAGGCAAAACTTTATTCTCTGCCCGAAGCTATCGCTGAGCCCCCAAACTACTGACAAATTTTATTAATTCAGCACTCCTTGATTGGAGATACTTCGTACAAAGTTGTCCGGTGAGATTCGAATTTCATGATCAAAATTGTGACGTCCAGCAAAAAACCAAGTTTTTTTTTTTTTTTTTAATCTTCCCATGAGTGTTAAAATATTTCTCGCGTGCTTCAAACCGAAATTGTGGAAAAAAAAACACTGTAAAGAAAAAATTTTCAACATCACATTCAACTTTTACCTCCGTTTGTATCTCATTTCATAGAATATCATAGCTAAAAGCAAAATGTCCTGATTGTAAGATCATACAAACTTTCTCATGCCTGTTCGCTAAAAGAAACATTTGACAGAAAAAAAAATCACTGAAAATAAATTTTGTATTAGACCAAAAAAATTTTTAGCATTTTCTACAGACACTAGATAGAAAATTTTCAGTGTTCAGCTCTAAATTATCATCAGCCCTTAATGCCGTGCCTTAATTTGATCCATTTTAAGAGTCACAACCAAGGAAAATTTATTCTTATTGCAAAGGAAAATCTATTTCAGATCCAAAAGTTATTCTGATATCTTTTTCTAGACTGAATTTGTTCTTTGAAGAAATCAAAGGCATTATCTGTTTCTTTTCTCTGCATTAACCTTCTTGAGCTGAATACATTTAAAGACAAAATCTTACGTTATTTATTCGAGCGAAATATACATCAGAATCCCTATAATATTAACGAGTCTAACCAGTTAGGCAAGTTATTAATTGTGGATGTAAAGAAATACTGTAAAAAAGTCATATCGTACCTTTATTTCATAATATTTTTCCCTAAATGATTTACACAGATTTTTTTAAACATATTTATTAAAATATATATTATTAATCATTGTCAATGCCAATAATTCATGACTAATGCTTAAACTACGCACTGAAAAAAGTTTAAAAAATCCCGACGAATGCATTGATAAAACCGTAAATAAGATATCCATCATTAAAATATTAATGGACTCAGCTACAAGTAGGCAGTCCATAAGGCGCTACATAGTAAATAAAAAATATCGAACCGAAAAAGTAAAAAAATATTGAAACCCCTAATAATAGTATAAATCCCGTTTTAAATGTCTGCACCAAAAAAATAATCGGATTTTCTGCATTTTGCAATTCTTCATATAACATAAAAACCAAATTGGATTTTCCAATTCTGCTAGATTCAGTTTAACTTTTCTTTCCGGAAGTTCCCAAAACGTACATCCCGCCAGATTTTTTTCCGGTGAACCGCCTTCTCAAAACTACAATCCGATCAACGGTTTCCCGCCATTTTGCCTCACGTTACTTCTTTCGGCTTCCTTCCTAGGATCTTTATTCTCCAGAATCTGCGTGTGCGTGTGTGACATTCAAATCCCAAGATAATGCGGAGCTGCGCTCCGAATTTCTTTTACCCAGCACAGCTCTGTATTGCGGGCTTTTCCCTTGGTTGTCTTGCACGCCTTTACGGCACTGCGGCGACATCTCTTCTGTGCGGGTTCAGCCGTCTTGCACTCCACAAATTCTGGACAACGGGTAAACCTGTTCTGCCAATCTGGCCTTTCCTCGCTTCCTCCTCTTTGCAAGGCCCTGTCATGTCATGGTTCGTCGTGATAATTACTCAAAGAAATTGATGATATCATGCCCTTTCATATTAAAGTCTCACAATGAAGTTGCAGTTTTCAAAATAAACAATTCTTTTACAAATCTTTAAAGCGAAAGGAAAACTTAGAATTGAAAGTCTAGAAAATTTATGTCTTCCTAGATTAATAAAAAATATCCAAAATCTTATTTTGCTACAATACTGAATGTAAATTTACAACAATCAGCATCTAGAAACATTAAAATTCAGAACGTTTTTCGACTTGGATTTAATCAACTAATGCGATGGCTGGCAAAGATTAACCAACAATTAATTATATAGTATTTTCCTTTTCATAATTTTACAAATAATGAAGCAGTATTATCTTTTTTTTAACTTTTCTGCCAAATTCTTACCCTTATCTGTCTGGATAGTTAGCAAACCAAAGGATTGAATTTGGATTAATCTTGATTATATTTTTAAAATATAAAATCAAAATGAATACAAATGCAAATTTTGTCCAGTCATTACACCTAATCCATTGACAATTAATATTAAATTCTATGGCTTACGACTCCGATTTTAATATAAATATGAAATAAAAAGCTTTAAGGGATTTCTTTCACCTTTTCATTAAAAGATATTTTAGGAATTTTAGTTTTCATTTTTTGTATCTCAATCATTTCACTGAAATATTCCTCCTTTTTATAGACTCCGATAATTTTATTAAACCATACGCATGAAAATTATACGTCTAACATTCCCTTGATTGTAAATACATCTTAATACTGATCAATATTTTGAAATATAATTAATTAATAAATTTAGTCAAACTAATTCATCATTTCATCTCATGTTTCACCTCTGATAGCATTATTTCCTCCTGCATAAATTTGCTGATTTAGAAAAATGGGCTCAATGCAAAAAAACATTGACACAAATATTTAACAAATAATTTTACCTTTCAGTGACAAAAGTTATAAAATAAAGTTAATTCATTGAAAAAAAATCTTCATTGTTTTTGCCTGAAAAAGTCCATGAAATTTTGCATACTTAACAAAACTGCATTAAAGTATAAAGAGCAATTTATACATAATAATGAAGAACCCAGTTTTGTAGCTAATTTTCAGATATATAATTTTTTTTGAGGAAGTTTACATGAAATATTTCGTGCATAACTGAACACTGAGAAATGTTAAAAGGGCAAACCAAAAGAAAATTCATTGAAAATAAAATAATCAAATATAATTCAAATACAAAAATTTCATTATCAATTGAGGCACGAGTTATACTGGAATTATATAACAAGTTTAAAAGATGTTAGATATGAAATAAGAATTCATAGTTTTTTTACGGAAAAGAAAATCAAGGAAAATATTTCCCTAATATTCAACTTATGTGAAATGGAAACTGCAAAATAAAAATGTAGATTCCATATCCGATTTTTCAATAATATTAGAAGGAAAGTGCCTTTCATTTTCCCAATAGATTATTTTAGAAATTTTATCATAAATTTATTTTACTGAATAAAAGTCAAGACTTAAAATCTGATGCTACCTTCTACATTTCAGTTCCTTTTTTCTACTGACCGAATCTTCGGCGAAAATTGCCAGGATTTGTTCTTTTTATTTCTGTTAGAAAAGAAATGTCAGATTTTTACCATTCATCTTACAAAGCATTTATCTTACTAATTAAGGGACTTTGTGCTTCTTCTTTGTACCTTAAACATAGTCATTAGAAAAAAAATTATCTTTTTTTTCGTTTTGTAAAAAAAATTTTTTTTCTTCTTTTAAGCTAAATTTTCCGTTTGTTCTAAAGGATGTAATTAAAATGAATATTGGAATTAAAAAATAATTTTCTGTGAGATGGATAAATTACTTACTTTTGCACTGACAACACAATATTTTAGATTAAAGATTAAACATTATAATGTAGCAAATATCACTCGGAAAGTTTTTAAGTATAACAGAGAATAAGTTAAAAACTGAGAAGAGACTGGAAACTAAAAGAGAAAATTAATAAGTTTATTTGAATTTTTAAATATTTCATGTTATAAAGTTTTCCTTTTAGCTACATAACAATGATGAAAAAAATTTTTGTTAAATTCGAATTAAAATTACAAGGTGAATACCATTTTTCAGTATTATCTGATGGATATTTGATTTGAGTTTTTCAGTATTATCTGATGGATATTTGATTTGACGTTTTATTCTATTGTTCTTTAATAAATAATAGACATTAATATTTACAATTATAAATTTAATTTCTTTTAAACATTCCAAATATCATTAATATTAAAATTTATCTTCTAATTGCAGAAATGATTTACTCGTCATAATTGTTATTATCGTCTTATATTAGTTTAATTTATTCTTACAAAAGCGCTTCTGAGTCGGAAATAAACATTTATTTAGATCTTTTAAAAAAATTCGAGTTTTATTTTTATCTTTCTTGTACAGATACTTTATAAAGCCTTTTTTATGAAATAAAAAATCTTAAGCTAGAACGAAAGTGATGAATCCTTATGGAAAAGAAAGAGCAAGATACCCAAAGATATGATAAAAACTGCGGATTTCATTTTAATAAAAATAAGTGAATGAAATTCAATGTGAGGGTTGTGGAAGACAGATGATTTTTTCTTATAACGAGAAAAACATTATAAACACCCTAAGAATATATTTACGTCAAAAAACCAAATATATTCATGAAATTGACAACATCCTTCTTATTATTAGTACACATATATATTAATTTATTGGCAAGAAAAAATATTTAATTTTTAAAAAAAGATTTTCAATCTTTTGCCAAACTAGGTAAAAGAGACAATATGAATTACTTGGTTAAAATATTTTATACTACAATATTTAAATTTAATACTTTGTAAAAAAAAAAAAAGAATTGCGGCCCGAATCAGTTGCATTTTGAACTTACCTCCGAGGTTATCCATAATTTTTTCGAGAATGAATTAGGTAAAAAGTATTGAAGTTTCGTATTTTTACGATGCACCAACATCGCGATATCATGAAATGTAAAATGTATTTTTATGAGTTTAGTATTTCTGAATATTTTCACTGACAGTTACGATAGTATGTTTTTAGGCTTTCACTTCCCTAAACAATGTAGTAGTGAACTCTCACATTCAGAATAATCACGCTTAGATAATATTTAAAATAGATGATTCCACGACAAAAAAATATGATATTTACATTAAATTTTAACAGTGTAAATCTTCGAAATTTTTATCTACATTGTTATTGTAAAAATCATCAATGTGAATTGGTGAAAAAGATGCGCTTGATATTGTGTTAGAACTTGCACTTTTTAGAATTTAGTTCTATGTTACTAGCATTTAACTTATCAAGATGCAATTTATCATTACATTATTTTACTTATCTAACGGGTTTGATTAATCAAAAGACACTGTTCAAAAACTGAGTTTTTTTTCTCATTCTAAGGCTCATTTTTTTATCAGTTTTTTTAATTATTTAAATCCATAAAAATGTAACAGTTTTTTCGGGTATATTTCTACGTAAAAACAAACCGTAAATCTCCTCAAAAGCTTTTTGACATATTCTGTAAGGTTTCTCTTTTTAATCACTTCCACGTGGAATATATTTGAACTATCAGGGTTTAAATTTCACGAAATGGAAATGTGACAGCAGCAATAGAGTTCATGCTGAAATAATTGTGCCTAATGGAAAAACTTGATTATTTATTCTAATTTGCAAAAAAATATATATATATATAATTTCTAATTATTTTTTTTACAAGGAAACAGTCATATTCATTAATTATTTAGATGTTTAGAATTTAGTATACAATCACAAAATATGTAATTAACACTTTAAGTTCCATTGTCTAAAAGTTTAAAATTTAATTATAAGTGAATTCGTATGGAATATTTCTTTTTTTATGAATATCTTTTGAATAAAATTTGACATTATTATAAGAGTTCTATGCATAAACTTAAGTTTGTATTCTAACATATCTCTTTCGAGTTTTATTAAATTAGATCCTAAATCAATTTACTTCAAAAAAGTCATGCCAAAAATTCTTTCTTCCTTCACTGATTTCTTCCCATGATCAGTTTCAAAATTCTAAAACTTTTTATGTTTTAATTAGATGAAATGGAAATTTTTGCATATTTCAAGTGACTTTAAGATTTATGATTTCTTTTAAGTTATACAAGAATATTATATATATTATATATATTTATTTTATATATATAAATATAAATATGAACATTTATTTTTATTGTAACTAAAACTGAGCAAATTTAAAAACAACCTTTCCTTGTGAATATGGAATAAATACGGAAAGAAACAAACACAAATAATATCCGATATAACACATTAAAAAAAAAGCAGATATTGATCTCACAGAATTGGAATCTAATAATTGGATTTACGAATTTGAAGTAAATATTTTAGACTTTATTTCATTTTGGATGTTACTGAGATTTTCCATTACATTCTGAAGTCTCATAAATTTCGTATCAATATTAAAAAGTTATCTAATGCAGGTAACAAATATATCAAACATCTTTTTTAAAAATATTTTTTTATAATTACCATATTTAAGAAATATGAAATCTTTCAATCTATTATATTCTTATTTAAAGTAAGAAGTTGATTTTTTTAGTTACTGTTATTCAGTTCAAAATCATGACTAAGAATAATGAAGAAAAAAAGTCAGAGTGATTTTTAGTATTTATATGATAATTGTTAACAATTCAAATGATTGTTTAAAGTTAAAGGTGTTCTTTAAAGGACAGAAAATTACATTTTAGTATTCCTAAATCACAGCAAGTTTGTGGGACAAACGGATTTGTCTTCTACTAAACTATAGTTGGATTAAAATCAAAAATCTGATGTACATAAAAAATGCTAATATTTTATAAAACTACTTCTTAATTACAGAAATAATTAACCTCAAAAAACTGATTCATACTTAAAACGTTAATAGTTTAGATTTTTTGATTAAAGATATTGTACTACAAACTGGGTTCATAATTATCTTCTTAATGATGCCATAAATATTCCTTACTCTAATTAAACATTTTTGACTTAAATATTTTTCTTAAGTGTATACCAGTTTATTTAAAACACCATTTTCCCCAAGTTGAATGTAATATTTATTTTCACATCCTTATTAAAAAAAATTCTCGTATTTCAAAAATTGACAAAGCAAAGACATCTTTCAGGGAATATTATTTTGAGATGGTGAAAATCAGAGGAAAAATTTAAAAGAATTACTTAATAATTATATTAGTCAGCGATTTTCGGTCATTCAGGAAGAGCAGAATTTTCTTGAGATGTTGAAGCTTTTAAGAGAAGTTATGTACAAATACAGAAAAGTAATAAATCAGTCTGGTTAATTTTATAAAGTTCATTGAAGTATTTAAATCGTATGAATAACCGTTTTAATCGACTTCCAAAACTCTACTGACGTAATTGTGCTGAAGAATCATTCCCTTAATTCCGGTTAAATTACCTAGATATAAGAAAAAGGCATAAATCTTCAAGTGTCAGCATAAATCCGCTTATGCAATTTCAAAACGATCTTCCACTCAGCGAATAAAATTAATCTAAATCATTGCAAACAAGTTTAACATTGTCCTCCTATCTGTAATGTCCAAGTAGCCTTTTTTTAAACAGTGAATCTTCATTTCTTAAGAATCTCAAATTTGCAGTTTTTTTGGTTTATGGTTCAGTTTAATTAATATCCTTGCTACATAATTCTGTAAATATCAAAAGATTCAAGGAGTAAAAAGTGATATAGAAATTGAAATAATTTTGAATTTATTAACACACTCAGTATCATCCTAATCCTGAATTAATCCAAAACTTTAAATCGATTTTCAGAAAAGCTTAAAAGAGTTAATAGAATTAATTGTTGATTTATGCCTTGAAAATGAAGTTTAATGATCAAAACCCACATCAATTAGTTTCATTTGTCAAAACAATTGTGAACTGACTGGCATTTGTTAATGTAATAAAATATTAATATTTATCCTTGATTGTTATGAAATAACTTAATGTAATATTTACATAATATAAAGTAAAACAATATTTTTTTAATAATTGAATCAATCCATTCCGCAAATCAGCCATCTTTTCCTTGAAAAATTAATTTCTTCAAACAAAACATTTTTAAAAATTTATTTATTTAATTTATTATCATGCCCGTACTGCGATTCTTTATCGATGAAGAATCATATATTTGTCAAATACCTGAAATTTACTAATAATATTAAACATTCAAATTTTTTTCGCGCTATTTTATTCTTTAGCTGTCACCTTTCATTGTTCCTGTTCTTAAATTCTTTATAAAGAATTTAACTTAACACAAATACTAAAATAATTCTTTTGTGTACCGCATATCACTTTGAGTATAAGACTCAAAATATTGTATAATGTTTGAATTAATCCAAATTTAAAGAACATCGAATATGCACAAATCTTATCTATTTCTCTCAATCTTTTTGTTTTTCAATTTTCTTTAATTTAATTAAGAAAAACTTCTTATGTAAGCCATGAGAGTATTTATAAGTGATTAATGTGCAAAAATATTTTGAGTCATTCACACTAAAAAATAATTTAAAAACTAATTTTAAGAGTACATTAAATAGTTCCAAAAAATTAAATTAAAATTTTAATGTATAAATTTTTATAATTTAGAAGATATAAATTAACTAGTTAATAATATAAGTAGCTTTATGATTATTATATGGTCATCTTTATTAATTAAATGTTATAAATTTTTTTTAAAGGAGTGTGAATAAAATGATTTATAGAATTACTCTAAATCATGCTTCACTAGCCATTTAGCACAAAATCTGTGTTACGGCTTTAAATTTAGCACGATTTGAATGAAGCGTTAAGATTTTAGGCATTTCAGTAATTCGTCTTGTTTTAAAGTTTGAATTAACCAATAAATAATAATTTATTTGCATTAGTTTAAAATTTAGCTTCTTCGTTATTTAAATTTTGCCTTGAAGAGTTTCTTGTTGATACTCGACCTATTGTCTTAGCACATAATTGTTTTACATAATTTAAAAACTTTAATTAAAATTTGACCAAATTACAAAAAACTGCAAAAAGTGATAAATAAGAAAGTATTTTCTTACAAAGTTCCATATGTGGAATAAAGGTCTGAATGTAATTTATCATACAAAGCATCTTATAAGAATTCCTTCGAGTCAATTGTCGTAAAGAATCAAAATTGACAAACCATTACTTATTTCCAGCCTAACAATTTATCCGAAACTAAGGTTTCAAATTTCTCCTTCTTTTGTTCTCTCTCGTCACAGACCCAATCTAGCGTTTGAAACACCTTTCAACATTTGCAATTTTAGGAGTCTAGAATCTGGGCGCCTGTAAATCGAAAAAGTTTTCAAAGATTTTCTCAATCAAAATAATTTTCAAATACCCTTAAAAATCTCGAAATCTAGACAGAAGATTAATCACCCAACTTCTGCCTAAAATTCCTCTTTTCTCAAGCTTGCAATAATGTTGAAACTGTGATAGAACGGTGTAATTTTATTTCATTTCATCTTTAGCTTCTGTTTTAAAAAAATTTGTTATAACCTTATCATTGTCGTTTGAAACGTGGCAGGAGAAATGCAGAACTCAAAACATAAGTTCCAGAAGTTTCAGTTTTTTCGAGCAATTTCACTTCTTTTTTTCCCTTTAAAAATAGATAAACTTCATAGATGATACTTTTGCTTGAAAACAAAAATAAATTCAGGTTTGGCTTACAGTAAATTATTAAATATTCATCATATTTTTTTCGAAATTGAACCAATCGTCTGCAATTGCTTCTTATTTAAATTTTAGAACGATTGGTTTCTCCACATGCAGCAAATTTATCAACTTTTAGCAAGTTATTTATCATAAAAGTATCAATGATATAAACTATAGCATTTTCCTTGAAGTGCAACTAAAATAATGAATCTGTGATATAGAAAATCCCTTCTTATTTTGTATGTCAATTAATGATCTATCGTGTTAAAATTATCCTTCAATATAATAATTGATGAATATGCAAACACGTAATGCAATGATTTTAATTTTTTTATACATTCATACTAATTAAAGAATATATCACTGTCACTAACATTTAATGTTTCATTTTCACTTATGACCCCGATCCAACCTCTGACCTCAATATTAAATAAAAAGTTGTCATCGAGATGTTGAGAATAAATGTGTAACAACAGGATGGAATCCATTATGTAATCGGTTAATATTTAATAGTGTAACTTGCTTTAATGTCCTTTCACAGTCTTTTAAACAGTTAGAACAAAAGTCTAAAAATTATATTCATTTAATTATCTACAAGCTAATAATAAAAAATATTTGTAAAAATCTTGGCTAAAATTTCGCCTTTGATCGATTTACCACTACTATTTTTATAAATGCGTTCGAAACCTTTTTTTTCGTACTATATTTAATTTAATACACGGATTATTATTATTATACCAGATTTTTCTTTACACAAAATCATATATTAAATACATAACTCTCAAAAATGCTAGGAATTAAATAATGTAACAATGGGTTATGCAATGGTTATGAACAATAAAAGAAAAGACGATATCACAGTCAACATTACAAAGTAAGAAAATATATTATAGGAAAAATCAGAGAAAATATATTTTGCCAGTAATTCAGACAATTTATTTAAAATAAAATGATAAAAATGCAATAAAAATCTTTTTAATGAAAGTATTGTTAAAGTTGCAATTTGTATGCAACCTTTTGAATAACGGTGGAGATCTAACAATATTTTAAACTGAAAATACTTCAAGATTTTAAGTTTTCTTAAATTTTTTTATTAATTTAAACGAATTACATTTTACATTACTTTAACCAAATAACTTTTTTAAATTAAATTTTGTATAAAAATAATATTTTCCCAAAAATTAACGATCTAATCTTAAAATTTCCTATTAAATTAGAGTCTCAATTCAGGCCCAGTAAATTTCAGCACTAATTTTTAAAATATTTTGCATAAATTTTAATTTTCAAATTTATTCCTTTAAATTATTTTATTTTTCCATCAAACTTTTTGGATAATCTATTTAGAAATGTTCATCTAAACACAATTTTTCAAACATCTAAATTGTATCGTACGAATCTAATAAAAGGTAAACAACAAATTATTTAAATTTCAATCCAAAAACTGTCACTGAAATTGTTAAAAGAGACTGTTCACATTTTTTCTGGCAAATCATTTATTACGCGATGTAGTTAAAATTATCTATGCGGCGCCATTAAAATTAAATGAGACGTTCAAAATTAAAATGTTACCATGTAATTCATCAAATCAATAAAAAATACACAAAGAAATATTTGCTAATAGTTCGACGATTGATACAATGTTTCAAATGTAATAATTAAGGTAATATATAATATTATGAAGTAACGTTTAATGAAACTAAAATTCTATTTTAAGTTTTTAACTATATTTTGAACAACTTCGGTTTTCGGTCAAGATTTTAAATCTTGACAATTTTGTTTTATTAAAATTATTTGAAAATTTTGTTAAAATTAACAATTTCTATATATTATTTATTTTTTTAGGGCCACTTTCACGTAACTGGAATATCATAATATTTCATTCCACGATGATTTTAAAATAGAGATCCAAGTTACAAGTCTTACTTAGAGACGGACTGTATGTTGCATGATAATATATACATATACAAACTCTTCATAATAACATATAAAATAAAAATACGGAGTAAATTTTTGATAACGTCTCAGAAATTAATTCGTTCTTCTTACAGATTAGTCCAAGCAAAAAGATTATTTCCTAAGATTCAAAAAAGTTAAAAGTCACGTAAGTTAGTCATTATAATCACGGTCGAAGCATATAAGATACGATTTAGTTCAATAAGGTATTTTACAATTATTACAGTATAAAATTTATAACTTACATTAAAAATTAAGTAATTAATTTAATTTCGGCCGATGCTTGAATTATTATATAAATAATGGCATTAAACTTTGCAGATAATTTGGTGAAGAGATAAATAATTATGTCGTTTAGTTAGATTAAAAACATTTTCATTCATGATTTTAAAGCGTTAGCAATGCTTGACATGCTTCGGGATTGAAATTGCGGGTAATATGTCAAGTGAGAGTGACAAAAATAAATCTCCGAGGACTTACCTGTTGCACGGATGCTTTCACATCGGAAAATTCAGCCGTCGTTATAGGAGGTCCCGGATAATCTGCAGCCTGGACACTCATCTTTCGGAAAATTATTTTTATTTTCACCGGTAAATGAAGTGTCGTGAAAGGACCGTTAACCTGAGAGATTTCGCATCTCGGTGCTCCCGAACCGTTCACGCATCCCTCGACCCAGACTCCGAATGCCTCCGAATGACGAAGCGAAATCAGTGCGCACGCCTCGGCCGAAACCGATCCGCGTTCGCCGGATGACGTAGACAGCACTGGTGTTGTGCTGAGATTGACTTGGCTCGATATTTCTGCAGGTCTGAGGCTTTCACCCTGGGGCCCAGGCATCTGGCATTGCACAGCCGAGCGATGCCGCTTGTCACGCTTATGCTCGAACGGCTGTTGCTCTAAAACAAGCAGAAAAGCAATAAGCTTTTATGCCTAAACTTATCACATTTTCACGGCATACTATCAGTATTCGATGAGCAATTTTTCCGTCATTTGCGGCAAATATTATGTATAAACATTCGAATTTATAATTCCCTCAGATTAACCAATTTTTTCGTTTAAAAATCTGAAAATTTTTATCAATTTCAGAATTTCATTTTCATACACAAAATATTATGATGTTGCCCACGACTCACTTATCTACAAGATAACTGGGATAACAAATATTATGGTTAATTATTTTCCTTTTTATTACATGAAAAATAGATTTTCAAATAGCGCTCAGGGTTTTAAATATCAAAAGAATTATTTCAATATCATGGTAGACTTCATAAAACATAAAATTTAAAATTTTAGAGCAAAGTGTAAATGACGAAATTCCCTAGTTTTTATTCTATTTTTTACTTTTAATCATTTCGCGATTTCAATCTGTTAGCAAATTAAATATCGCAGAAATCTTTACATCATTTAATATAATTTAACCGATAAATAATATTAAGCAGGATGAGAAAAAAAATACTGGACATGAATCCGAAGGATTCGAAAATTATAAATGTTACGTTGCAACCATTGTTCGGCAAAATTTCAGCAAAAACTGTTTCTCCTAAAAAAACTTTTCTTTTCACTGCAAAATCAAAAATCAAAGCCGAAAATTTACAAAAGGGCTAAAGTTCCATAAGCCGTTTCATTGAATCAATATAATAAAATTTTATTTAAGAAATTATGAAGTATTCGTATCCTTCTTTCATATACGGCCATACAAAACATAATAAAACGCCCGAGTAAACTTTATGAAAACTTGTAAAAGAGATAATTTCCAGTGTGCTAGAAACAAATTTAAAAAAATATTTAATGTTTAACAATTGAAAATGTTTTCATATCACTTTTTATTATTTTCATTGAAGAATCTCGATAAAATGCCACTGACGAATATTATTTCTATCTCAATAAATCTTGAATTAAATCTTCATCAGGTGCATAAGATCGGACAAAGAACTTTTGAATAAGCAGAAATAACTCTAAAATGTAGATCTAAAATATTTTATAAACATTTTTCAGAGTATAATCTGAATTCTGAGAGAGGAGGAATTGGAAATTTTCCAGGGCGATTTCCCTGGTTCTCGTTGAATGTTTTCATCGACAAAAAAAATCATTCACGCCCTTTAAAAAAACCCTTAATGCATTAGAAACTTTACTGAAGATAAAGGAATCGATGTATCCTTCCAAATAAAAAATAAAGGTGTTTCATAAAAGATATCTTCGGTTTATTGTCTTGTGTAAAAATGTTATCGCATAAATACTGGACATATCAAAACATATTAACATTCTTTAAATACTGTCTGTTAATATTTAAACACTTTTATCTAGTGTTTTAAAATTCAGTCTAATTTAAATTTTTCAATAAATAACACTCCTTGCTTGAAAGAAAGAAAAAAAATCCTTCTGCTAAACAAAAATTAAAATTAAACTGTCATAAAGAAAGGATATTATATATAAATATAAACAGTATTATTTTTGGCTTTAAAATTTTTAGTAGTATTATAAAATGAAGAAATTAGATCCCAGAGCATTTGTAAGTTGTATAACATCAATTTATTAAGATTTTCTTATTCTTTAAGCGGAAATATAATTACGAATTCGTTTGGACTTATTTAGATAATCTTGTTTTTTAAGAAAATTTGGAATTTTTTTTGTATCTTATTCAGTTATGAGTGTGCGTTTTCACTTAAAACATCCGAATTTCGCTTTTATGCGTAAAACACTATTTAACACTATTTATTAGTGTAGCACAGAATTTTGATTTGGAATATTTCAATTTGATGGAAACTTTAGGAAAATGTTTTTTTTTTAGTAATAAATTTTTATGTTCTTACAATTAATTGAATGTGTGTTGAAGCAGGAAAGAAGTTTTCATTGCTTTACAATCCTTAATTTCTAGAAGAATAGCTAAAAAATTGATTTTTTTGTCGATATTATCAATATTTTCCATATAATTAAAATGAATAATTTGGAAAATATTCATTTTAATACTCGAAAAAACGAAAGGATAACTTCGACATGTATTATTTATTTAAACTAAGCTTATTTGCTTAAATCAGAGCTTTCGAAGGTTGACTACGACTTTGAAATTATATAAGTAATTTTTTCAAACTTTGGGATTTTTCGGATTGAATTTTGGTCTTCTTGAGAAAAAACACAAAATTTATGTAATATACTATCATAATTCAAATGAAAAGCAAAAAGCAGGACCGAGAAATCGGGTTTGGAACGTTTCCAGGGTAGCAGAATGGCGACGAAACATTCTCTTTTTCAGAAAAGCTGTAATTGCCGGTCGGCTGCAACCAAATAGAAAATTCCCTCTGACAGAATATAAAAATACTCGCACTTTTTCCCTTTTTAAAGATTATCTGTGGTCAGTAAAAATTATTATTCCTGAATGAGCCTGATGAAAAAGAATTATTACTAATGTTCAAAAGAATTATTAAACTATTTTTTAATTAAAAAGAATTATTACTAATTCAAAAAGAATTATTAAACTAATAAATGAATCTCAGACAATTCACTAGAGCTTTTAATGTATAACGTTAAACATATGTAAATAATATGCTCTTGCTAATATATATGGACTGCAAATGAAAAAACAAAATACAAATTAGTTGATTCCTGATAAAAAAATTTTCTGAAAATCGGTTCGGTATCCAGGTCGATCACTGTTCATAACAAATTTATGAAATTTTTTGGCTCACTTTTGGGAGAAATAAAAACTTTAAAAGATTTTTTTTGTATGTTTCAGGATATTTTCTTCCCTTTTAAAATTTTTAAAGATACTTTTCATTACATTTTGAATTTGATAGTTCTTCGATCGCTTACACTTATAATCAGCTTTTCTATGCTAATTGGCGTATATGCAGCAGTAAACAATCGCAAAATTTATAATTTTTTGCTGGCTTTTCCTTATAAGCAATGCTATCAAATAATGAGAAATGAAAAAATGATAATTTTTTATGCTACCATTGTGGAAGTTATTTCGGAAGTTTTAACAACAATAATTCTTGCTGGTGTTAACATATTTATTACTTCGTGGTTGCTTTTAGAAGCTGCTGGGCGCAGAAATCAGATACTACTCATAAAGTAAGTATATCTTTTAGCAGATTTTACAAAATGGGTAGAAGATTTAGTTAAATATTTAATGTGTTGAGTTGGTTTTATATTCACCAGAAATATTTGAAGATAATTGACTTTTTTAAAAAATATTAATTTTTATTTCACTTGCAGGCTCAACCATTGATTCTAAAAGTTCATTTGAATTTACCTCCAATGAAAAACTCATTGAAATTTCAAGAAGCAGATTCAATTTCAGCTGCCATACGTGATGCCTGACTTATAATAGCTTTGCAGATAAAACCTTCTGTAAGACATAAAGCAAATAATCCTTTTATCTCTCTTTTTTTTATTCAATTTATTTCGAGTTGTTCGGTTGTATATGATATGAACGACATAAAATAAAACGTGTTTTATTTTCTATATTTCAATTCTCTTTTAGAAGATTCCTAAATTTGCGATCAGTTCCGGTTTGATCTAGAACATTCTGATTCTTTAAATTCGAAATTTATCTTCATAAATCTTCCTTTTCAGCAGTAGCATAAGGAAAAACATAGTGAATATTAAATGAATATTAAACAATTTGAAATATTTTCATAACTGAAAATCTAGTTTTATCTGTTGTTAAAAATTTTGCATTTATTTTCATTTTATTAAAAACGAGTATGTTTTGTTGAGGTTTAGCGTTAAAATGAAAAATACATTTTCTTGTTTATGCATAACTTAATTATTTTAATTTACTCATTTTAATATTTTTTTTATTAAGAAAAATGTAATAAAACATTTGATACCTTAGATTACGGAATAAATATATTGTTTTTTATTTATTAAAACAATGTGCTTATGTATTAAATTGTTTTATGTTTATCGTATTGTTCATATTCTTTTAGCAAATAGTATAAAACTTGCTGACAATGGATCAAAATTAAGTTAATTTTATATGAGTAATGAAACTCCAGTTTAATATAATAGCCGCAAAATATTCGTAGAACTGAAAGCATCCGCATCTTGTATAAATTCTGCTATGTTAGAAAGTTTATTTTACAAAATACTGAAAAATTTAACTTTCTTTAAACTGAAATTTTTCTTTTATTCATCAGCATTTTTTTAAGTTGAGACTTCCGAGTGCGTGCCTTGAAATACGGGTGAGAAGTTTAATATACAGGATTTTTGCAAAAAATTCACAATTATTTTCCAGAAAAATTATAAGCTGTTCTTATATTTTATTTTTGAAGTCGATCATATAAATACACTTTTTAGAACAATTTCAGTGTGCCTTAGAGTGATTGGCTTCCTTCTTCTCCGCAATGCACTTATGAAAGTTGAATGCCTTATCGCACACATCCGTGCCATTCACTGTCTTGCATGAATGAGCTATATCCGCAAAGTCCTTATTTTCAAACTTTGGAAGAGTGAATTCTCCTTTTTCAGTCATCTGTATACACAAAGACGAGATTTTTTACTACCAGTATATCAAATAAACATTGTATGATTATTTATATTAATATAGTTTAAAATTACATTCCTGCTATACAAGGTGAAGAAAAATATTTTCACTTTTACCTCAACAAATTAACTATTACCCCTCTTTATTATTACAAATGTACTGATTTTTTTCTTGTAAAATCAAAAATAATTTTTATTTTGATACCTTTCCATTTTCATTGTAGGGATTTAGTTACTTCTTGCGAATATCTTGCGGAACAATAAATCTGGCTCTTTTAAAACACTTCAGTAGCACAAAAATTCATGCAAAATTTAAGAATGCTTAAATAATCTACAAGTTCTCCTAGCTATGACTGCAACGAATAGTTAAATGACAATGAATATTACAGAAAAAAATAGATATTTATCCTCCAGCACGAAAATTACAGGTACTCCTCTGATCCAGAAAATTTATTTAACAGTTATGTTTTACAAAATATTGTAATATTGTGCAATAATGTAGGAAATAAGCAGCAGCATTGGTATTTGACACTTGATATTTATCCACGACTGATACAGAACTTAGTATTTATATTTTCATATTTTTACATTAATAAAAAATTTAAATTTATTATAAAAATTCTATAAATTATTGGAAATAATTTTTTTACTAACTTAAATTACATGTTGAGTGGAAAATAATATTTTAACTATATTAATAGCAGAAAAGTCGAAATCGAATAATTCAATTCGATTCTGGTATGAATATAGAGATTCAAAAAATTTAATTTGGAAAATAAAAATTTCAATTGTCCATCAGTTATACTAAAATAAATTGATATTTTACAAATCATATATATTTAAAGATAATCTTATTTACTTACAATTTTTGAATCCACCAGAAGACATTTAAAGAAGCACTTTATGTTTTTATCCTCTGTTTCAATTGGCTTGGTTTTGTTGAATTTTTCAATTGTCGCTAAAAAAAAAGAATAAAATTCTTTTATATTTTTCAAATATTT
>JAOWBB010005664.1:0-30757 GCA_028565995.1 Ricinus marginatus | reverse complement strand
TTTTTTTTTTTTTTTTTTTTTTTTTAATAAGAGGTTAAAAACGAAAAAATTTCGTCATTCGGAAAATGCTTTTAATGCTAAACAATATACGTGTGTGTATATATATATATATTTTCAATTTTTTTTTAAGACAAGATAATATTAGACGATTGCGATTCCTAAATCCGACATTAAGAAAAAAACAAAAATTTATGTTTCCGGAAAAGTTAATTCGTCTCCTGCTTTTCGCCTAATATATATATATACATACATACCTTTCCTTTTTTTTTTTTTTTTTTTTTTAAATTTACGTTTGAACCTACATCTTAACTTTGATTTCGGAAAATCATTTCCATCAAATCGATCTGTCTCTCCGAGGCCTTAACTTTTAAAAATAACTTGGAAAGATGCGGGAAAAAGAGGATTGGTTTCCTGTTGAATGCGATCGCGAAATTCGAACATTGTTACGTGCAAGCGGAAGAGAGGAAAACGCGGGCTAAACGCGTCCCGCTCCGTGATTCGGTCGTTTCGTTAATTCGGAAAAAAAAAAAAAAAAAATTTATCTCGAACATCGCGAGTCGTCCTTTCGAACCTGGCGCAGTTGGAAATTTTCAAATTTTTCACCGCAGCCCCGGCACCGCGCAGGAATGCGAAATTTCCCGCGCGTGAAATGTCCACGCACGTGGACGAAGGGGCATGAAAAGCGTTTCGGCGGGTGTTGGACGGACCCAAACCGGAAGTCCCGCCCCCACCGTTTAACAAATCAGTTCAAACTGGGGAAGTAGCGAAAGTAAAAAAAAAAAAAGGAGGAGAATTCGCGGGTTTTTCCCCCTCCCTCCCCCCCCTCTCCCCTTCTTTTTTTCTTAGTCGCTTCAGCTTTTGCCGTCCGGTCCGATCTTTTAAATTTTAATTTCACTCGCTCACGGGTGCGCTTTGGGCTTCCGGTTGCAGCAGGCGCCCGGAGCGAAAGGGCGGGGATCCCGGGTAAGGTACTAACGGGAACAGCGTTAACTTACGTGACCGTTCACACGCAGGAACTGTGCAGCCCATGCCCGGCCCTCGGTGTTCAATTCTCAACGTTTTCGGTTTCATCAAATTTTTTTTTTTTTTACTAAAACATTAATTTACTTAAACCTGAAAAACAATTTTAAAAATCGGACAGTGACAAAAAAAAAATTGATGCTTTAAAAAAAAAAGATTTTTTGTTTTGTTTTTTGATATCGGTGAACTTGCGATCCCGCGACGGGGCTGCTACGTTTTTGCAGAATGCTAACCGCTTTTTTTTTTTTTTTTTTTTTTTTTCCTCTCTCTTCTTAATTTCAGATCGTTACAATTCCAGTGGGTGCAAGCTTTTCGATAAGGAGGAGCTCAACGGTGAAACCGTTTGAAAAGAAAAAAAAAAAAAAGCGGAACGCGTAATTTCACGTAATGTGAAAATCTTTTACCGCGAGCTTGCAAAGCAATTGACGAGTCGAGATTGTAAGGGAACTGAAATGAAATTTATGAAATCATACGCGCGGATGAAATGTTATTTTGGCGTCTCCGACTGAAATGCAAAATTCCACGAGTGCCTTCAGTCATTTCATTTATGATGCAGATGAATCTGTTCCTTAAAAATTTTTCAAAAAAAAAAAAAAAAAAAAAAACAAAAAAAACTAAAAAAAACGCGTCCGTTCATGAACATATATATATATATATATATATATGCATGTGTGCAAGAGTTTCAAAATCGATTTTAACGTGTTCATAACTTCAAATATTTTTAAATGGTAACTCACAGGACTTAACCTGTCGTAATGTAATCCATGATTCGAGTTTCCTCAAAAATGCTGCGACGGGACGCACATAAATCAATCTTTATTTAAATGCAAAGCCTTGAACCTGATGTGAAAGTATATCACCAATAAAAAAAAAATTCTTTTATTTAGTCATTCAAGGATTCAGTTTTTCAGTTTCTCCCACCGTGAATGTAACTCGATTTCAATAAATTTAAAAAAAGGCATTGAAATTTGCTAATTCTGTTTAGTTAAATGTTAAGAATAATTATTTAATTCACTAAATCGATTGCAAAAAAATTATTCAGTACGCGCATCAATACAATGTTTTCGGTTACAAGAGTAAAGAAAGCATGAATTCATTATGAATAATATAAAATACTATAAAAACAAGAATAAACTCAAAAGTGAGAAAATAAGAATATCGATTTTCCATGTTCTGGAATGGGACAGGTTAAGAATTGAGAACAATGGGAACAGTGTATAATTATAAAACACTGTAATATATTGGTAATTAATTGACTGGTATTTTAACTAAGTAGCTAATAGGCGGTATTTATTAAAGAAACTAAAGGAAGGGGATTAGGATAGAAAAATGCCAGTATAAAACAGGAATACTTTTTTATTTAATTTTATTACCCACATATATATATTACTTATTCCTATATTTTGTTATTAGTCTTATATGCTATTCGGTGGCGTAATTTTAGATTTTTTTTCTTAATACGAGGATCATTACAAAATTTAAGCCTCACTTAAAACAAAAAATATTGTAGTTTAGTACATTCTCTTCTAAGGGAAGTAATGTGGACCTTAGACCAAGAAGTTCAAATAAGAAAAATTTTATAAAAAAGAATTTAAAAAATTTAACTCTAACTGCTTCTACAACTCACTGAAATATTACATCATGAACTATATAAAAAAATTAATGGAAAAATTTTAGACTTTCTATAACTTTTATAAACGAATATATGACTTTAGGTACCAACAACTATCATTTTAACGATCTTATAAGAGAAGAAAATTCGACGAAAGCTATAATACTTAATAAATTCAGTGTTTTTTTAACTGAAATATATACAAATCAGAAATTTCGGTTATTATCCTGGTAATTATAAAAAGAGAGTAAACATTGGCTTTAAATAATTCGGAAAGTACCATTCAAAGGTGACATTCGAAAACTACATAATTCTTTATTGTGATCTGATACCAGAATTATTTCAGCATCTTCAACTCATTTTTCTAGTTGCGTTTTTATTTCAAATTTAAATTATAATATTATTTAAATTTTCATTTCGTTTAACAAGCCGATATTTTGTGCGGGTTTTTTATAATATATTTTTAATTCTATTTCTTTATTACTCTTTTTGCTCATCATTGTTTACGTTTTCTTAACTGGCGCATTAAAAACAAAAAAGCTTTATTTAGGGATTACAATGCGATCTGTAAAATTTTTTTTACAAAATGTTCTTAATGAAAACAAATTGAAAAATAGAATTAAGATTAGAAAGAAAAATTTTAAAATTTATGAGACAAAATATATTGCCTTAGTTGAAATTCGGAATCTAAAATTGGTTAAAATTGATTTTTCTTTAAAAACAAAACGAAATTTATCAGACATTAATGAGATTAAACACAAAATCTGACTAACTAGGGCTAAAAGATCATCTCGATTATCTCGATCAAACTTTTGGATAGAGAAAATAAAAATTAAATTACTTAAACTAGACTGATTCAGCGGACAAAACGAATGCAATTGAATTTGGTTTACTTTATCCAATTACAATTGATGTAGATATTAAAACTAGATATACAGATCAAAAGCTCATTCTAATTGATTTAAAACTATAACTACATTTCATTTTAAAATTTTTTTATCACACTATTGTTATCTATTTGTACAAAAACTCCATTATGGAATAATACAATTTTGTTGTATCTATTTTGTATAAGATACCCTTTTTAGAGAGGAATATTTTACGTAAATATATGTATTTTATGAAAATTAGTAATTACGTAAAGTAATAACATGTGTAGTAGATTTTATATTTTTTAAGTACTGATATAATTAATCAGAATAACCTGTAAGATAACGGATATTTCACTCGAAGGCTGGATAAAAGAAACCGTCCGCAATGTTTCCAGTTCAATTTTTTGTAAACTTCAATAAGTTTTGCGTCAATTGAAAGTGCCATTTTGTCGTCAACTAATTTTTGCAGATATTTGGCAAGTCTCCCGTAATGATTGAGAACATTTGAATGCCACATCATGAAATATATTATCTGAGGGAAATAAAAAAATTATCACGTGACAGGATATCTTTAAATTATTCTTCAGAATAGTTTCAGGCACGATTCCCAGTCCTAATGTAATTCTAAAAACTAATATTCCACATACCTTCACATCATTTGGTTCAGAAAATTTCATAAGTTCTTTCCAAATATCATTGATTGGTTCCAGTCCAGGTTCTGTTTTCTCAGTATCGTCACCAATGTCTTCCCCATTTGAATTCGTTGTCTCGATATAATGTAATCGACATAATGCACATCCTTTTCTGCAATATGCATCTATGAGGGCATTCTTTTGCTTGTCCATTTGCCTGAAAATATTGAGTTTCATCTTGATAATAATTTTATAGATTATATAAATGAAATTATTGTGCTGCATGTTTTTTTTTGTGATCCGATATATATTTCAAGCATTGTACTAATGATAATTATTAATTAATTATCAATGATTCCTTCACTATGAAGTTGTGAAAAATCTTTCAAATATTAAGTGAATAAAATCTCTACGAAAAAGATTCTAATGCAACTGACATTTAAAAATAGTTTTAAAATAAAAAACTCACGTTTTTACATTATGAGCATCTGTTCCCACATCATTAACCATTCCCGTATATGCCAACAATTTTTCTTTGTCAACGGAATTAATCACAGCATCTGCCACTGATATAATTGTTTTACTTCTTTCAATAATTTCGTCTTTTACCTACAAATAAATTTATATATTATGATACATAACGAAAGTGATATATCTAGAAAATTTTTCAAGATATTAATTTAAATAAACGAATAATGTTAATTAAAGAGCTAAGACATTTCAAAATAAAAAAAGTATTTAGCAACAATATCATAAGGAAGCAAAAAAATGTAAATAATTAAAAAAAATATATAGAAAAAATACTTTTTATATCTGGAAATAATTTAGAACTGAAATCGAATTACTTTTAAGAATGTTACAGATACTTCAATAAAAGAAAAATCTATTCCAATCTTGGCGGCGCATAAAATTAAATGAGCAACATAAAAATATTTGATACCTTATTTCCTAGAGATTTGAAAATTATAGGTAAAATCATTCCTTTTTCATAATCTAATGGTTCTAAAGACTGCAACATAGCGGTGTGAACGGCTAAATTATCGGGATTCATCGAAACTAATTCCTCATACAAAGAATTAGCTTCCTTTCCTGGCTCTGAAAATAAATATGAAAATTAAGTCTGAGCAGAGAATCCACCAGCTTTTGCTTTTAAAAAAGCAATAAATAAGATTATTTACCCAATTTGCCTAACCAATCGATTTTTAAATCTGTCAATGCTTCTGTAAATTCATCATATTTCGTCTTATCTTTATCTTTTTCTTTATTTGCACTTTTACTTTTCTTTGGTGGGTCCGTCAATATATATTTGAAATCGTACATATCAACTCTTTTCCCCTGTTCGTCATTCGCGAATGTGATTGTACCTGTCAGATACTGTCCCGGTGACGATAATTTATTCACCCTAAAATTAAGGGAAATCGTTAGCCAGTGTTTAGAAATAAAATTTAAAAAATTTTTGAAAAAACTGTTTACTTCTCTGACGCCAAATATCCAATATAAACTGGAAGAATTTGACCTCCTGAAGGAAGTATGGCTCTAGACATTTTTTTACCACAAACCATTGCTTCGGCTTGACTCATATAAACATCCAAACTTAGAGGATTCGATAACTTTTGTGACACTAGTAGAGGTGAATCAGATAATTTTTCCAATATATCCCGTTTTTCATGTCGAACGTGCAACTTTATAACATAATCTCCTTTCTCAACTTTAGCGCAATACTAAAAAAAATTAAAAAAAGTTAATACTCAAACTTTTAAATGCATTAAAAATAAAAACGAAAGACATAATTCATGAAAGCATTTCCTAAAGCCTTTCAATTAAAAAAAACAAAAAAATTTTCAACCAGTAATTGAAATTTTGACTTTTTCAAGAATAATGAAAATTTTGTTACTTCAGGAATTTCTTATTAAGATACATTTAAAATATTATATATTTAATTATGAGATTTTTTCTAATTCAAAAAGTACCTTGTGAGGATAAGCATCCCCTGTAGCAAGAAGTTGTTTATTCGTGTCAAACAACATCCATAACTGAGATTCAAATTCACTTTCATACAAAACGTCACTAAGCATTGGATTATATGGCGTAATTTCGCAAGCCTTGCTAATATGAAAATTATATGTAAGCACATTTTCATAAATATAACGTCCCGGTGGTATTATGTCGCGTGGAGAAGTCAGAGCAGTTATTGTACTATCGTTAGCCCTGAAACAAGATAATAAAATAAATTTTTAATCGAATATTTAAAACGTATAACATATAATATGTCACACAAATAAACAATTTTTTAAAGGGATTTCAGCAGGTTTCTGAAACTATCTACTTTTCCAATTTGAGCTACTGATTTCGAATAGTATTATTCGTTAATTCGAATTAAAAATTTGATTTGGATCCCACTCCAAATGATCGAAATTAATCTGAATAATGAATAAAAAAAGTATTTTACGTAAGTTGATCAGGGAAAAGATAAATTTAAATCCTGCTAAAAAGACGTATCTATTACATAATAGCAATATAATTGTTTAAAAATATTTAGATCTTATTTTTATTGCAGTCGCAATACAAATGAATATTTTTATTAAAAAAATTTGGCTTCATATTTTGATATTATTGCTAACAAATAAACAAGGTCTGATTTCTGGAAATGATCGTCAGTTTTTGTATTTAAAATTTTCAGAAGGAATAATTACCTAATGACGTGCACATTATTTTTGAGTGTGACTACTGGCAAAATTTTATCTACTCTAGGTCCCGAACTAATTTCAATGGAATGAATGCCATCTGAAGCTTGCATTGTAATCGAAGGACAATCGGGTTTTACCCCATGAAACTGCAAAACATAGTCCAGTGATATATCTCCAAAACAGTCCCAAAATTTAGCTATTACCAATTCTAAAATATGTTCACCCTGAAAGAAAAAAATGAAATAAATATTTTGCACTACATTTATTTTTCGAATTCCAAAATTTTCAGAAAATTTTTTTCTTACTTTAACGGGTAATGCCTGTACAAAGTCCGATTCAGAATTAATATACAGTAGTTTATGAAATTCCAAGTTCTTGAAAACTCTTTTAGGTCGTAGCTGAACGCAGTGAATGATAAATTTGCCTGTTTTGTTATATTCAGTACATTTTAGCCTCAGGACTAAAATTAAAAAATTTAGAGTTAATATAGTAGATAATATGAAAAAATTTCATCAGAATTTGCTTTCATGAATGTTAATAAAATGAAAAAAAAGTATTAAATGCGACATTATATCACTATTTTTCTCGAATTTTGTTAATGGAAAAAAGAAAATTTTTTTTTATTTTTTTAATCAAGGATAGCGAGGTTGTAAAATTATAAATTATTTACACTTTACCTGCCCATGTAGCTTTTTGCGGAACCAATATAAAATGCCTTTTTATGTTGCTTGGTTTAAAAATTACGTTTTTGAAAAAGAGATCAGGCTCGAGTTCGTTGATTATTTTAATCGGTTTCACAACGGTAATTTGAACAAAAAAAATTACACCTTTATCAGGATTTATTACATCATAAGCCCGTATCCTAATTAAAAGAAACATTAGATAAATAGCAGCAAAACAATATTTTGATTAAAAATTTGACTATTTATATCTCTTTTGAAGATGAAAAGTTAGATAAATTTTTGAGAAATAGAAAAAAATTGTTTCAACTAATAGTTTCGTATTTCAATTTTTGATATTACATGTTAAAATGCATTGTGTTAATTACATCTAACATCACGTATTTATATAGCTACTTAAAATTGAAGCGTAACATAGAAATAGTAATATAATAAAAGTAACAGAAAATTTTAAAATTAAATAGAATGTTAAAAAGTCATTATTAAAACTTGGAATACATTGTATTAATCAGTTTATCAAAAAAAAAATTGTCAATTGCACTGAATTATGAGCCAAGTATATTATTTTGCGATAAAACATATTACCGAGTACTGTGGACGCCCTCGGCCAAGGATGTTGGATCAATGCGAATGGAAAATGTTCTAGCTGAATTTACAAGATCTAAGTGACTCGGCACTTGAACCCAATTTGCACTACAGACCAATGCTAATTTCATGTTAAATTTTAACTTCTCTTGCGGTTCTGCAATGAATATAGGTTTGTTTAGAAAATTTTTCTTATTTCTTCAAAATAAATTAAGAAATGACGAAACGAACCTGTTTCTTCCAGAAATTCAGGTTTTACTTTTATAACATAATCTTTTGGCTTGTCTTGTAATCCATTTCTCAGATGAATACCCTTCGTGCCCTCCGAACCACACTGGATAGAAAATCTAACATCCCGTTCAAGACTGTTACTGTTATTGCATAAATGTTCGAATGCTTTTTCTACCTGTTATCCCAAAAAAAAAATGTTTTTCATAATTTAATTAAATAAATTCTTTTTTTCTAATGAAAACAAAAAGAAAACTTTATTAAACATGATATATATTTTAAAGATAGAGTTTGAAGATTTTAATTAACAATCATGAATAGAAGATTTAACAAACAATCACGAACTAATGAAAAGGAAAAAAATTAGATGTTTTGACATTTTACAATTAATGGTTGAAAATCAGTTTTAAACATTTATCAAATGTAATGATAAAGCCATCAAAATTACAATTAAATATCTTTTTGGGTATAATTTTAAAAAATTGAGAAGAGTTTTTAACATTAAAAATATTTATTTCTTTTGAAAAAATAACTTATAAATATTTTGGGCTTTTATAAATTGGTTATATAAATATCGGCAAATAAAGCTTTAAAAATGAGAAGTTTTACTTTTTTTAAAAAATAATTCATTGTTATATTACTAGAAAAGCACATGTTTTTAGAATACCTGAAGCAATCCACATCCCTGAGCAAAAGGATCAACTGCCTCCAAAAAACTCGCACTATTCTGCAAAGCTCTTTTAATAGAATGAGGAGAATACTTCAAATTTCTCTGCTCCATACCCGAAAGTAAAATCGCTGAAAGTCAAAATTGTGTTAATTATGCTAACTGAAACGTGATTTATAAACTACAACAAATTGCTTGTTTTTGAACTGACCGATTGCTCCGCAGACGTGGGGAGCAGCCATACTTGTCCCATTCATTAACTGACTTCTTGCCAATGTAAATTCAGGCACACTAGTAATAGCACCTCCTGGTGCACATACGGTAACGCCAGTTTCACCATCAATAGTCGGTCCTCGGGATGACCATGTATATGGCATACCAGGTAATTTGTCACGCAGTGAATATTCTGCTACCATCATTTCCGGTGACACATAAGCTCCTACTCCTAAATTTTTACGTTAGAATTTTAAAGATTTTCACGTTAAAATAAATATTATACAAGGTAAAATTATAGTAAAATAAAATTAGCTTTACCAATAATACTATTAGTCGTAATATCAGGAGGTGTGCCTATGGTGCATAATGCAGGACCATTATTACCGGCTGAAGAAACCCAAGTCACATTATGTTTATTTACAACTTCCGCCATTAATTCGCATAAGCGACTGTAAAATTTAAACAGTAAATCTTTTACAACCAACGATGAACATATTAAACTCATGTGTATATATTTGATTTAATAGATAAAGCAAAGAAAATTTAAACTATACAAAGAATATGAAGTAAAATCAGATACATATAAAAAGCATGTTGTTGATAAGCATATATATTTCAAAACGATTTTTATGGTGTTAATTAAAATAACAGTTTTATTCAAAATATTTTTATATTAATTCATAAATTTTATTCAATTAAATTTTTTTTAAAATTTGAAGCTTGTCCAATAACTTCATGAAAAGTAATTGAAAATTATCAGCAGAAAAATCGCCAGCTTACCCTGAAGACGACCAATTTGCATTTTCTCCATAACTCATATTAATTACGTGAATTGGCTTTTCTTTCGTCTTCCCCATAACCCTGATCATTGCACGAACTAAAGAGGTACCAGTCTCCATTGAATCAAGACGCATATCACCTAGTTATATATTAAATTGCTTTATAAATAATGGATTATAATGTTTTTTTCACATAATGAAATTGAAGTATTACAAAATATAAATTCACCTATTGTGCAAGAAATAATTTGTGCTCCGGGGGCTATTCCATTTCTCTCTGGTTCGTCTGGGAAATAAGCAGCCGCAATCGAAGCCACATGAGTACCATGCGAAGCTAAAATAACAATAAAATCCATTAACAAAAGCTTTATAAGCGAAATTTTAATACAAATATATATCACGGAGATAAATTTTTCTTCATCAACTTATGCGGACAAAAAAAATATATCAAATTCTAATAATTAAATAAAGTATAACTAATCATATCACTGCATAAAGTTGCATTTTCAAGTTGTCCTTGTTCACTAGTATCTAAACATGCCCTTAATAATAAAATTTAAAAATCACCTATTTTAATACCTTAGAATATTTTAAAGGTTTTAAGAAAATTTAGTTTCTTTTTTAATTTTAACCATCATTCAAAAAATTAAACTGTCATTTCTAATATGTGAAAGTAATAAAAATAAGATAGCATTGTAAACAAAGATTATAAATTTTAATGAAAATATATAAATGGAGATAAAACATGAATACATGAATTTTTAATGAACTTATTTGATGTACATAAACAAGTTTTAAGTATATTAATTAAGAAATTGGTCATACAAAGTTCTGCTACAGTTTCATAATTTCTATTTAAATTACAAAATGATCTTTCTTAACAATGTTAAAGTTAGATACTTACAACATAGACTCACAATTTCTAAGAGATTCCCATTATTGTGAACATTAATAGAATAATTTAATTGATCTTCAGTTGTAAGAGGTGCATACTCATATGTTAAAGAATATTCTCCCAATAAAGTTGCATTTTCAAGTTGTCCTTGTTCACTAGTATCTAAACATGCCCTTTATAATAAACCAGAACATATCAATTAAATATAATGAAAGACATTTTTAAAAATCAGAATATACATTATGAAAAAAAGTGAAGAATTATTTATACACTTAGATATGCTCATCAATTTCAAAATCAGTTCCTTTTGGGGAAAATAAATAGATTTCTGAATGAAATAAATAATTATTATGAGAATTACAAGTGAAGTATTTGAATTTCTTTCCCAGAAGTTATTAAAATTAAATATTGGTCTTCACATTAGTAAAGCTAACCAAAACTAAAGGTTAGCCAGGAGTGAACATTTTATTAGAATGTATATGACACTATTAAATGAGTTATGTAGAAAAAGACTTTTAATAAAATTGAAGTTTAATAATTCAGTAATTACCTCCACATTGTTCCATCATGAAATACTACACAGTCATACACTGGACCTAAATCTTTAAACTTTTTCTCTATGTTGTTTAAAACATCTACTTTTGCTTCCAAATTTTCTTTAACTAATTTTGTCATTCCAGTAATATGAGTGTTGGTATGTTTTGCTTCAAATTCCTGGAAAAAAAAAAACATGAATTAATGGTTCAACTGAAATATCAAATTATAAAAAAACAATTATCATTAATTAATAATATGAATAAATTTAAAAATAAATTTTATCATTTATGAGATTATCAAATTAACTGAACATACCTGTAATTCCTTACTGGCTTCTGCAAGTGCTGCCTTATGCAAAGGATCCCAAAGTTTTTCTTTACGCTGTTTTTTTATTCTTTCCAATAGATCTTTTGGATATAAATCAAATGCATTTTTCACCCCAATATGATATTTATTTGTTGGATTGTTCCAATTTTCAGGAATTTTTAAAATTCTGCCAGTTAATCCTATGTAATAAAAAATTGCATAAGATTTACATTAGAACTGATTTTGAAATAGCAACATATATTACAAATTTAAAAATAGAAATACATTATAGTATTAAGAGTAATATAACATTTTTTTTCTTATTCTTTAAGTTATAAATCTTATTGTTTTTTATTTCACATGTATTATTTCTAGCTTTAAAGAGTTTCTTATTTAATTTTGTATTATTTCATACTATTTTAAATTAAAACATTAACAATATACAAGGATATTAACAACTTAATTTATTATTTGACAGCATCTATATATAAAATGAATAAATTAATATTTGTCAATTAGTTATTTAAAGTAATAATTAAAAAATGTTAAAAAAATTACCTTTAATAACACCATCTGTGGCCTCTACAACTGCTGATGTATCGACATCACCAGCCCCACTGCAGTCATGTCTTTCAATGATTTTTACTTTCCCATCACTTGTTTTCTGAAATAAGTATTTTACTTTACATGACTTTTGGTTTTAAATATATTCTGTAGTAAGCAGTTTTACATAAATTTTTTCTATTAAAGTTAAATGATGTAAAATAAACAAAGATTTTAAGATAACTAAATGAAATGTATTAAAAATTTAAAGCTATTAATAAATTAAAAGTAAATTTTCATTGGGATCGGCTAAAAATATTTTAATCAAAGTACTTCATTAGCTGAAGTATTTCCTTTTTTATTCTACAGTATTTGGAAATCACTGTTTTGTTTTTCTAAGACCATGAGTTTACAATCTTTATGTAAATCCAAGCATCTAGGAAAACTTTAATAATTTTCCTACAGCTAATATCAAAGGAAAATTATTTCAAATGTGATCTCGTTATTATATCAAGCAAGTTATAACAAGGAAAACAAGAAAAGAATTTATAACAATAAACATAAAATATTAAGTTAGACTATAGCCATTTCATGACACTAGAAAATTACAGTTTAATTATATTTGAGCAAAAAACCATGGGGATATGAATGAAAGACGCAATATTTATATGATTCAGGGGAGATTCCTTGCATAATTTAAATAATTAGAAAAGGTTACCTGCAAACCTGCTGCACCTGGATCGACACCTGAATCGAAAATGGCTATTACTATTCCACGTCCATCATATTCAGGATATCGATTTAAAAACTGCGTTACACCTGTTTCTTTCTTCGGTAGCAAACCCCAAATTGGAAACTCGACGATTTCACACATCGTATTTTCTGAAAATATTTTTTTCTTTTCTAGGTTTATCTTTATAAAATTTAACTTTATCTCGCACCCAAAACACCTAAGTAGTTTCCACAATTTCTACTTGTCACCGATCTCAAATGCCAACTTAAATAAAAGAAATATTCCTTGAAAAAAAGGAAATTTTTAAAAGGTTTTAAATGATTTTTTTAAGGTTTTATTGTTTTATTGCCACGTTGATAACATCATCTTATTTCTTACAGCAGAAAAAATTACTTTTCTCTTTTGGAAAATTGTTTGCCATTAGATTGTCGAATAGCCCCCGACAAAGGGCAGCAAAAAGGGAGAACTTTAAAACAAAATACTGGCGCTGATTAGATAAATATAGTAGTAAATGGCGCTCAAACCTTTGCGTACCCAAGGTTCGATTGTTTCAATTCCGGAAGCTTTATGGCAGGTTTCTCAGATATGAGGAAGTAGAACTTAGGTTTTGATTATATTTGAAGACTGAAAAAATAATTATTATTATTCCTATGCTCAATGTGATGCTAAACTGGGGCGAGAGATATTGGAAATGGGTTGTACGATAAAAACATTTAAAAATTAAATAAAGAACATGAGCAAGATTGATGTAAAAAAATTACCTTCAAAAAGATTATCATTAAAAATAATTAATAATTACTTTAAAAAAAAAGAGGTGATCTAATTAAAATTACTGGTAACAGGATTAAAAGTGTTGAAAAGATTGTTTATGAAAAAATTAAGTACAATTTTATTATCATATGCAAAACCTGATTAGAGCAAGTAATATAACAAATTGAGTCAGAGGGAAAATTTTTCTTAACAGTTTTTATAGAATTTTAAAAATTTTTATCTATGTTTACCCTTTCAGGGTAAACATTTTCATCTGGCCCTTTACAAAGAACGCACATAGATCAGGCCTTTCACTGTACTCTGTGAAATGAATCAAATCGGTCTTGCTAACAATTTCAGTGCTTATTTATATTTTATTCTTTTACATAATCAGTAATGGAGGAAGTATAAAGTTATTCAAAGCCTGCATAATTTAAGTTTAAAAACAGCAATAATTAGATTTCAGAAATTTCTTCAAATTATAAAGAAATGCAAGTTTGAAAGGTTTTTTTTTGTCAAAAAAAATACAACCTGATATTATGAAAAAAAATTTATATTCCAAAAGTTTTTAGGAATTATGAATAATAGACCACAGCCACTGGTAGATAGACTGATCATAATTTTAATTTTTACAGTGAAAACGAAATTATTTGCCATATCTAATTTGTCTAAGCTGCTGCATAATACATGAATTTTTTTTTCTTTCAGCTAGAATTTTAGCACAATGCCAAATACATTTTAAATAATAACAATCTGCATTACAGTGTTAAATTTGCTTATTTTTGTTACCCAGACTTGAAATTTTTCAAGATTTTTGAATCATAAACAATGAAACAAGTCATGAGGTGCTGTTTGAAAATTTATTTTTTACGAAAATGCATTCGTTTTGTAAATGTTTAAAACTTTGTTATATCTCCTGGTGGCTATTTGAAATTATTACTTTGAATGACATGAAATTTGAATTTAGATTCAAATCGCAAAATAACTTGCAACTGATAAATTAGTTTTTTAAATTTCAATTTTGTTTAAATCTTGAGCCTCATCCATGAGGCAAAGTTATTATTTTGTGAGGAAAAAAAAAAAAAAAAAAAAAAGAAGGCACGCCGCGAGTTTTTTTTATTCATATAGCAAACCAAAATTATTCCCAAACTTCAAACATGTCGTTCTTGTTAATTCCCGAAGGAGACGCCTAGATAGAGCTGATTTCAGTTTAACATTAACTCCGGGGATTTTTCCCCTTCTGCTGCGAATAGCTTCGGGTGCGGAATCGAATTTTGCAAATTGGCGCGGAGGCGAAGAGCCCGGAAATTGCGGGAAAGCGATGCCGGATCGCTTTTCCGCGGCCAAACCTCGAAGTCGGCTCGGTTTGTTCGCCGCCTTTTCGCGCTCGTATCGATGCCGCCGGCTGATATGGGGAAACGAGCGGCGCTGTGCGGTCGTGCCTTAAACTAATGAGTAAGGAAAATATTGGGCTTTGGTAACGCTTGGCTCGGGCTTGTCTATTATAATAGCTAAGTGAATTTTTGTAGGGGTAGAGGTCGTCCCCTTGAGTGTCTGCCTACTTTCGCAGATATTCGGGTGAAGCGATCTGCCCCAGTTAGATTTACATAGTGTGCATCGCGAGCGTACCTGCGAATAGTGGAGGGCCCGTAGGGGATGAGTGGACGAGGGGGCTTTTGCCGTCGCTGTCGGTTGCTGCGCGAAGTCAGCTCTGCAGCGGCTCGCGTACCTGTCTCTGGTGCACCGAGTCTTGAGAATCATTTCCGGTTGTCAATCCCGCGTATGATTTCATTTGGGACGGGGGTGGCTACAACAGTCGGGGGAATTTAAAACAAAGCATGGAAAATTTCGCATTACATCCCCGTTGTTATTCTCAGCATTTTACATTTAATTTTTATCGGGATAGGGTAATTGCGGGGTCTCGTGGAAGTAAAATCGATTATGAGTAAAGTTAAAACGTAAATTATAAGATTTTTTTTTTTTTAATAAAAATAATATTTTTAATATCTCTTCGCGCCTCTTGCCGCATTTGTGTACGTTCAGTTTTGCCATATGAAACGCTTCGTTATTAATAAAAAATGAAAGACTGAAAAATTAATGTCCAAGTGGGTTGCGCGTTAATTATTAAATAAGAAGCGAATCCCCCGTTTCATTTTGGGGGATGCCAGATTAATTACAATTTTCATGAGTTCTGGTTCCCTGCTGATGGCGGGCGCTCCAGGTTCACTTCATCAGCGGAAGGTTTCCTCGACAGAAAAGGCCCTCCCTCCCTCTGCAGCCTCCCAGAGCGACCGTGCACTCCGCGATACTTTTGCTGCAATGTACACCCAACGCGCATCAACTTCCACGACGTCTTCCGCCCGTCCAAGGCGTGCCGCTTGTTTGCTGTTGTCTCCGTCCTTTCGGCACTTCATTATTCGCGAACCGTTTGACGTTTTCCTATTTCCGTGCCACTCCGTTCTGCTTCTCCGAGGTGACTTTCTGCTCATCGCATCCAAGTCGTATGAAGTTACCGGCTGGACGCGTATAAAACGGGCATCGTTTTCCTATCAAAAACCACTCTTTTACTTCTCATTTCTTGCTCCATCATTTTAAATTCCAGTAAATGCGGGGGAAGAAGAACTTATATATATATATATTTATATATATAGCTCTTCAAGATAAATTAAATTGAAATTCAGTAAATTACATCAATATATTATATTTTCTAATTTCATGATATAACAAAATATATAAATAAAAATAGAATTATGCTTTGCGATAAAATTTCAGATTATTTATTTGATTAATGGAGGAAGCACTTCTCCTCCTTAATGATCATAATTTTTCTTACCAAAAAAGATTTTCTCCCTTTTTCGGGAGGCGGAGGATAGTGAAGATATCTCCGTATCGCCGTATAATGGATGGCCAATCCTTTCGGCCTTTTCCAGGGACCTTTCGAGCCGGCACTGCTCCGATATTCACGTTTCGATTTAATAAATAAGATTTCATCCGTCTACACGACCTGCGGAAGGCAATTCTGCTGGGTCATAAAAAAAAAAAAAAAAAAAACTTCCCTTTTGTCTTTAAAATGGAAGCAGTTTTTCCTACAAATTCAAAATCCTGAGTTCAGTCAGTTCGTAAAAAGGAAAAAAAAAAAAAGAAAAATTTTTATGACCCGAAATTTTGAGAGATTTTTATGGTTCCCGGGTTCATAAAAGAGAAGAAGGCATTACGCAGTCCATGAGAATTTTTGTGCGGATCCGACTCGGCGATTAAGTTTCCGAAAAGGTCCCCGTCAGCCCTGCCGCCTCCCGCGGAGGAAAAAGTTCGCTTCGGAATCGAAGTCAAACCGTGTGGTCAGCAGGCGATGCGGGGGTGCCGAAGCCGCCGACGCTTTCAAATTTTTTTGGCTTTTTCCGCCGGGGGGCGGAAGGCCCCGAGTCGGGATCGCCAAGGGAGGGGGATCCGCCGAAGGCCCCGATGGGTGCTGCTTTCCGCCGCCCGCGGCGGCCGACGTATTCCGGTCGACGTACCCCTTCCGGATGCCAGCGGTTCCCGCAGCCCGGGACGAACCCCGTGACGCGATTGCAGGGACGGCGGCGGCGGCGGTGCTTGAGGCCGAGCAGATGGAACATTGCGGCGACGAACTTCGTCGACAGAGCAGATCCAATTAGCGCCAGCAGAGCGAGGAGAATTTTCTTGAATTTTACGATTAATAGCGTGGCGAGCGGCGAAAAACCCGCCAAGACTGTAAGAAAAAGGAAGGAGAAAAAGAATCTTCATCTTGTGATTTACAACAATAATGTTTCATGGATTGCGGACAAACGTGGCTGTTGTTTAGAATTTCTAAGCGAGACGAAGGAAGTTTTCTGAAAAAAAAAAAAAGAGGTTTACATCACTTGCTTTATTATTCGAATTTTCTTACTATTGATCCCTTGTTCTTTCGCATTGTTCCGTGTAAAGCCCGCGTTGGCTTTTACAATATTCAACGTACATTTTTGTGCTGAATTTAAATGAGGTTAATCGAGCTATTTTTACATATTCCGATACATCTGTAACCGGGACTTTGCAGTTTTATCTGCGGTTGTAAAAAATGATTGCGGTTTTCTCCTAATTTTTGAAATAACATCCAAAAAGCGTGAAATAACGCCGGATACCGTCAAATACGTTAACCGTGCTGAACGACGTGTACTATTGACCAAAAGTTTAGGATGGATTCACTACTGCTGTTGTTATTATTATTATTATTATTATTTTTTTTTTTTCCGGGGCGTCTTCCTTTTCACAGGCACAATTTTTTGGATTTCAACGGGAACGGGGTTATTTCAAACGGATGTATTTGCATATGCGCCAGACAGAAATTCAAGGGATCTCGGATTACTTTGTATTTTAATTTTTTTCCTTTTTTTTTCCTTTGAAATGGAAAAAGAAAACAAGAAAGGGGAAAAGAAAGGGGACCGTGAAACAAAGGAGATATAAATATGATAACAACAGCTGAGAAGAAAGAAGATGGCGCAACATCAACATCTGATGCAGTTTATTACTCAGGATATTAAAAACGGAAGTTCGAGGAGGCCGGAAACTCGAAAGTCGAAAAGGATCGGAGCGTTCAGTGCGTTCGAGCGTCGAAAATGAAAATGAGAGTTCCCCGCAGTCCCGCGATCCGCTGTAGGTGTTTTATTAAGCCACCCGTTCGCGGCTGCAAAATGCGGTGCTGCGGCAACCGAGGAGCACTTCCCCGAAAACAGGTTCGTCTTCGAGAGCCGCTGACCGCGACAGCGGGAGAGCGGAATCGCGAGGGGCTCCCCCCCCCCCCCCGCGGAGGCGAGATTTTCGAACGTGATTTTTTCCAAAGGCGGGCGGTCCGAGCGCGTCGGAAATGAAATGGTTCGGAACTTCCGGAAAATTCAACGGCCTTCCTAATGGGTTAGGCAAAAAATCCTGGATTGATTGCCCTGTCGCGCCAGCATTTATGAAGGCGTAGGCGGTGCCGCTTCCGATCTGTCGGATCCGTTAGCCGAATCCTGTTGTTGCTCTCGGTTTCGGTTTGCCAAAATTGATTCGGAAACCGCGGTCTCTCGCGGTTGTTTTCGCACTTTTTAATTTCCCAAACCGTTATTTACACGGGGAAACGAGCTCGGCTGTCGGGGCGCTTGACGTCTCGAGAAAATTCGCAATTTTTTTTTTTTTCCGGGATTAACCCGTTTTTCGGTTGAAAGTTTGCCCCCCCCCCCCCGGGCTAATTTTCGGATTTGCCTACAATTGTTCCTGGGCTTTTATCCGGGGATAATTATCCGCGAAAGTGAGGGCAGGCCCGAGGCATTCGGTTGACGCTGGTTAAATAGCTTGCTAAATCGATTATTCTGGCTGGTTGGGAAGAAAGGCGTTCGCCCCCCCAACCCCCCCCTGGGGGGGGGTTGGGGGGGCTTTTAGCTTCTTTTTACTTGATACCGGGATTAACGTTGAGTCTGAAAAATTTTTTTTTACTTCAAGCCGCGACAATGGGTTTTTATATTTAAGGTCTAATTTCGATCCTCTTCGATGCCGGCGAAATATCTCGCCGTTCCTATTCAAATTTTTAAAGGTATTATTTCGGGGAATGGAGCTGAAATGTCAAAAAGGAAGGGACTCGCAGAAGTCTAATTTCTGAACGGAGAAAAAAAAAAAAGGAAAAAAGGAAAAAAATGGAGTTCTGCGAGATTTCCATTCGAACGGGCTTTGACATACAAAAACCATATTTTGCACTTTTAATCTGGCTTCTAAGTTCGGTGACAATTTTAATATCCCTTCAGCAGTCATAATTCTCTTTCTATGCAATTTCATTTTGAAATTGTGGAACAAGTGGGGCCTCCCCTGCCATTTCCAATGGAATTACGGGCCTCCCGAGGAAGGTTAAATTTATGTGTGGAAAATTCGAAATGTGACAGTGCCCCTTTTTCCTACGGTTTTCTTAAAATTACCCGGATTGACTTTTTCAATTTTTGATTCTTCCTCCCGAGCACTATCGGCGCCCCAGCTTCGAAGTTTGACAGTCACCGGTTTTCCGTTGTCCGATCCCGCGAAATTAAGCTCGGGCCCTTTTGATTGACGCCAATTTACATTCGGGAAAATATTCATTATGCGGTAATAATTTAATCCGGATTTTTATTTATTCATTTATTTTTTTTCCTCGAGCATTTATCTCGACCAACGTTAATTATAATAATAAAGCTCACGCGTTTTGACTTTCTTTGCGGGGCTAAAATGCTGAATGCTAATGAAGCCGGGGTACCGAGCCCAATCCCGAGCCCTGCATTAATTCGACATATCGATTGTTAAGTTTCCCTCGTGCGTTCTTGTTAGTTTCCCACAGAAACGCGTTTTTTTCTCTTTTCCGCGGTAAAACACATATTCGTGCAAGCACGAATGAAGTCTTTCAAATCCGTGACGTCTATCTGAAGAGAAATTTGTTTTTAAAAGAAAATGTGCCCGATGCTGGAAACTTGCGACGGCGAAATATCGTCGTGGACGCGCAAAACCCAACTGCTTGAAGCGTGAAAAATAAGAAATTCCCCCCCCCCCCCTCCTCAGGTATAATGATCCTTAATTATTATCACGACAGCAATCAAAATGCTGAAGAAATTAGTTAATCAATTCTGAATTGAGTTATTTTCTCGCTTTGCTTTTTAATTCGAAGAACTTTTTGATAGTTCCCCAAAAGAAAAAAAGCCTCGTTTTGCTGACGGGAAAGCATTTCTTTTATTTTCCCTTAATTTGGTAGCTTCATTTCACGCCAAATTTTTGATCTTTTCCTCCTTTTATTCTCTTTCGCATTTTGAGCCGACCCGAAATCCCGCGGCAGTTAAAGCGAAACTTCGGCGACGTTTGAAAAGGAAAAAAAAAAAGAAATGAGGCGGACAAGATTCCGGGAGTCAATTTTCCGGGGCGAGGGCAGGGCAACACGATCGTCGACAGCAATCCATACGCTGTCATTTGATTGTTCGGAAATTTTCGAGAGTGTTGTCAACTCGAAGGGGCAGCGCTCCCGAAGGACTGGAGCTCAAATGAAGGCGGAAAAGGGAAAAAGAAAAAAAAAAAATCGGAGGACAAAATATTTTGAGCCCGGAGGAGTCGAAGTTGGGATTAGCCGGGAGACATTTTGGCTGGGAGAGGAAAAAAAGGAAAAAGGAGCAGGAAAAAAAAAAAAAAGGGGGGGGCACCGGGAGGGAAACCAAGAGGGCCCCTCGTGGGGGGGGGCTCCCGGACGCTGCCTTTTTCCTTTTTTTTTTTTTTTGGAAACGAGATCGAAAACGGCTTTTGCGGGAAGGGATTATGAAGCGATACAAGAAGCGACAGAGGCGCGCAGAAAAGGATTTTTAAGCGGGAAATAAAAACCTTTTCGGGGGAAGGATTCAAATGATTTAGCCGGGCGGAGTCTGATGCAAACTCGATATTGGAAAATTTCCGTGGGATTATCGGGGACTTGAGAGAGGAGAAAGATCGCGGGAAAACTCTCGAGCGACTTTCATAAATTAGGATAAAGCAAATAGAAGCTTCGACACGGAAAATCAGCGTTTCTCCCCGAATGATTAATTTAACTTTTCCACGGTATCTGAAAGTCGGTTGCCCCGGGATAAACAGCAAATGATAATGCTCCAAGTCATGGGGTTAAGCATCTTAAAAAGGAACCGAGGTAAAGCGTTTCGATGGAAACGTTTTGAACTTTTGGGGTGGGTATCTCCGGGGGAGCCTTCCGTTCGGCGCTCGCGGCCCCCCCGGGGCTCTCAGCGATCTCCTTCCCCGAAAAAACCGGATGCGATAAATCGCGCAACACTCGTCGAAGAGCGGACGGCGTTAATCCCTCCCCGACTTACGCAGTCCTCCGACTTTCCTTTCCGGCACGTCGATGACGGAGACACTTCCGTGCGCGTGGCGGGAGACGGCGAAGATGAGGAGCCGGAGCAGGGGAAATCCGTGACGGCAGAACATTTCCCGTACCTCCGAACGATCCGGCTGGCGGCTTCGGTCCCGGCACCTGAAAGCATTTTTTTTTTTTTTTTTTGCCCGTGGTTACGTGCCTTCGGAAAATGGATGGAAAAGACGATCGGACTCTTTCCTTAGCTGCAGAAATGGTGAGAAGCTGTATCCGTCTTCGTGCGCGCAACTGCGAAAATTGCCATTTGGCAGATAATTTGAGGTTTTAATACGGGATGCACAGGAGAGATAAAATAATTTTCAATCTCGGTTGGTACCGGATTGATTTTTCTCCCTTCGAATGTAGAAATTTCATAACGATATTGTGCAGTTTGTAAATATTTGTACCCGTCTGGAATCAGGAATGCTTTTTTATTTTTGATATTTCGTCCGTGATACCTCGTGGGATTTTGTACCGTTTTAAGCGTTAATTGCTTTTAAATGAAATCATTTTCACCGCATACTATACTAATTTGTTTCTTATCTGTACTGTTAAAACTGTTATTTTTTTTTGTAGTAGCAGTTTCGTGAGTTTCCCATTAGCACACTGGCTTAAATTTCATACCCGCTTTCTATCTAAATAACACATTTTTAATGACATCTTGTATATGAATGGAAGAAAAAACATACTTCAAGGGGAACTGTGTGTTTAGTATAAGATGTTACGATAAAAAAAAAAAAACCTTTACCCCGTCTATTTTTTGTCGTTTTCAACCACCAAGGATTGATTTTTGATGTTGTTTTAAGTTTATTTTTATGTAAATATAAAAAAAAAAAAAGAACCGATGATTGAACTTTCTTTGTTCAACCTCGTCAGGTAAATACGTGAAAAGGTCTCAAGATATTTTTATATCCTCATTTGACGTGATACCTAAATTTTTTTTTTTCTCCTGTTCCTCGCAAAGTTTTTGAGGTGCTGTAAAAGACGTCGGTACCGCCTCGATGCAAATACAGAGTTAAAAACTGTTTTCCCAGATAAGCACATTTGTTCGAATGGGAATGTGAGTAAGAAGTAAAATCTCTTTTTCCGGGTGGACACTACAGAAAGTCCCTGTATTCTTGCGTGTTTTCATTTCCTGCGATCCGGGTTTCAATTTTCCGTTCTGCTGAATTTCTGTTTTTTTTTTTTTCTTCTTCTTCTTCTTCTTCCATAACTTTCTTTTAAGCCACTTTCTTTCTCATTATCTGTCCCGCATTGTCCTTAACCGTTCAAACGGATATCCCCTATTCGATCGTTCATTCTGTGTCGTTTTTTCCCTTGTCCATTTCGTTCGGAAGCCCGTGGAGAAGAAATTCTTTCGAGACGACCGAAGGATTTATTTATTTATTTATTTATTTGTTTGTTTTGTTTGTTTTTCCAAAAGTTATTTCTCGTATGCAGGCGAAAAATTTTTTGAACATCCGAACACATCTGCCGGTTATGGTCGAGGCATCGTTCGTCACTTGAGTCTACCCTACGAGCACATTTATGATCCTGGCTTTTTACTTAAGGCCACAACTGCAAATTTATATAAATTTACTTTACACTTAGTCAAATATGAAAAATTTAGGCACTGACTATGAACGGGCGGAAAAACAAGACCTATCAGGAAAGGAGTAAACCCATTTTTAAAACTCCAAATTTCACCATCTAGCATTTGGGACTAGCAAATGAGCAGTTTTCGGTGCAGCGCAAAACCCCCAGTGATTATTTACAGCAGCAAGCGGTTTCTCTTCCATTTAAATCAGTGCCATAAAAGAATTATTTTATTTTTTTTCCTTTTTGGATTTTCACTTCCTCCTGATTTTCCGGGCCGCCGATAAAATTCGGAAACGGGGTTTCATTTTATTTTATTTTTTTTTTTTTTCTTTCATTAGGAATCCGAAGTAAATTATTCATGCTGGTAAAGTTCCTTTACCAGCTTGTAGATTAATATATGAAGTTTCGATCCTTAACAACAAAGTTTTAGACTTCCTGATGTACTCCCCAAAATAATGTGTTTTCCTTGTTTTGGTAACACTTTAAATTAATCTCTTCACGGTAATATTTATTTCGCTTTAGTCTCACTTTTCCTCAACGTTTTATTATTCTGAACAACATTATGATTTATAAAAAGTTTAAAGCCGAAATGAAATCCGATGCCTTTAAGTGGAACCCCTCAAATTTTCGCAAATTCAAATTCATTTTCGATAGATTGATAAAAGTATAATAATTAAGTAATGAATTAAAACCCTTAAAGACAATAAAAATTTATCGTTATTGATGATTATAAAATTTTCATTTCATGCAGATTTATTTAATTCTTGTTCATTCGTATCACGACATATTCTTATTGTGATCGCAACCAAGGATTATAGTATTTTGCGTGATGTTACAGATAATGCGTATTGTAACGTGTACGCATAAATTAAATCGTTTTAACGGTCGCGCGGGAAAAATAATTATTATCAGTTTCAGCATCATCTGTACGATCAAAAAAAAAAAAACATTAAATTGAATTTTGTGATAAGTTCAGCAAATGGAAAATTAATCGTTGTAGCTCTTAGATGTGTGCTTAACGATTTGGCTTTCAGACGAAATCAGTAAGGACATTCAGTTAAAAAAATTTCCCTATTTAAAAATCCGGAAAAAGTGCTGCAGAACATTTCTTGAAAATCAAATGTTATCCTCCTACCTTGTTACTCCGTCCGAGTTAATCAGTCCGATTCAATTGTAAAATCACTACATACTGATCAACTATCAGCATGTTTGTGCATTCAGTTAACTTATTTAATTAGCTTACATTTGCCATTAACAATACTAAACATTTTTCACGTGGGCAGTTACGCCGATGTTCACGTCGGAAAAGTTATCCCAGTTAAATTTGGTGTCGTGCAACAGCTTCTTAAAATAAATTTAAGATTCAGAACAGGTTAACTTTCTGCGTGCGTGTATATAGGTATAGGCGTATTATACATGATGTGAGGGGATTCATCGGTATTGAAAAAATTAGGATTTCGTGAGGAGGAGCTTTCGAAAATTAATTGAAAATGCATATTCGCGAACGGGAAACCTGAAATGGGAAAAAATATATATATATATATATTTTGAAGGGAAAATTTTAACGACAGAAGCCGGGGCGTATGGAAAAGGTTGGGTAATTGCTTAGAAAGAATTATAACGAATGAAATGAACCGAGAAAAATAAATGAGGCGTCTTTCGAGGATTTTCATCAATGGATTCTAATGCTTTAAGAATTAATAAGATGGGAGGCTGTGTTAAGGGGTGAGACCTCGCCATTCTCTCCGTCGTCGCGAAATTAACACGGCAGCAAAGCTTATTCCGGCCTATTGACTTACACCGATATGTGGGATTGTAAAAATCAAAAAACGCCACTGGCAGCCTGCTGTCGGACAATGGTTGCTTACAAACCGGGTCACACTTCGTACGGCTGCATGGGAATTATACACCGATGAGGATGTCCGGAAGTTTTCCGTCGTCCCGTCGGGGTTGAAATTTTTTTTTTTTCGGAGTTTCGCCCCAATGGATGGTGGAAGATTCGGTGGTTGTGAAGTCAGTTGGGGCCGGATTTTTTTTTTTTTTTTGCTCAGTTTTCATCCTTTTCCGATTAAATCAGGTTTTCGAAGATTGAAAAGGTATCTCGGGTTATGCGTACCCTTATAAATAAAAAAAAACGAAAAAGTCAAGGTAAAAATAAATTACATCCCCGTCTGCGACGGTGATGGTCTATTGTGGAAGCGATAAAGGGTTTTTTAAGGTTAATTTGGATCCCTGCTTTTGAAGGGAAACGAGGCCCGTAATCATTAGCTTGGCCAAATATTTGAGTCGATGTGGCAGTCAAAGGCTGCCAGGTAAAAGACGGCTTAACGAGTTACCTTTTTTTTTTTTTCTTCTTTTAAAGGTTATGACTTACCAAAGAGGAAAGAATTCGAACGAGCAGCAGCATGCGCCCGCAGAATGATCGCGTGTCTTTTCCGGTGCCACGAAACCCAGGATCTTTGCCGATGGTGACATACGTTTAATGCCAGAAATTAATTACTAAATGATGTTGCACTTGCACGGGAAAATAAGGGAGTCAATATCCGTTATCGCTGTTCCACAGGAAGTGAGAGGGTTGCATTTGCCGTGCATTTAGCGTTTAACGGGAGCCCGATCCTGTTGAAGTTGCAGTTCGGCGGACGTAACACGCTGCGCAAAATGTGAGCCGATCGCATTTTCGCGCATTTTCGCATTTCGCTTAGTATCGATGAAATTTCTCGGCATCTTTCTGCAGGATAAGAAACGCCGGTCTTTGATGCGATCGCTGAAAAAAAGTTGGATTCTGCTCTCTCGGCTTTTTTTTTTTTTTTTAAAAATTTAAATTGCGGTCGTAAAAATATCGGGCCGAGGGTTGCTGCGCTAAAAATGCAAGGGTAAAAAATTAGATCCTTGAAAGGGTAAAAAAAAAATCGGTCTGGTTGATGTTTCGCTTTAAAATGAAATTCGAGGGTTGATGGGATGGCGATAAAAGAATAACTGTAAAAAAAAAAAAACCAACCCCCAAGTCCCCCGCACCTTAATGATGTAATTTATAAAAAGGTTAAATCTCTGGCTGCACGAATCATTTGCCCGTTACCGTTTGGTTCGAAATTTTGTTTCGGCTTTTCAAAAATGTCGAGAAATATTTTTGCGGTTTTAATCATCTGCTTATTCGGCTATCTTTTAGCGGAGGATCAGCAAAGGGAGGACGACCAGCAGCAGCAGCAGCAGCAGCAGCAATCGACGGGGTTGTCTAATTTGCCATTGCCAAGTAGGTTTTGATTTTATTGCAGGATTTTTTTGAAAAAAAAAAAAAAATATTTCTCCCTCCTTTCTTAAATGTGGCTGTGTAAATGTCGAAGGCGATTTCACGCTGTCGGACAGCTTCTTCCGCGCCATCGGAACTGCCGGAGCACTGGTGACCGGCGTTGCGGGTCTCGCCGCTATAATTTCCTTCATTCTGCCTCTTTTCGGATTTCGAACCTGCGCCCTTTTCGGCACCTGCGACAACGGGGCGTACGATTCGTCCGCTTACAACCAGAACATGGCATCCAACTCCGTGTACGATCAAAACGGGTAAGGAAGCGATGCAAATTCAGAGTCTGAGACGGGGAAGCTTTTCCGGGCCAAAAAACAAAAATCGTTGAGGAAACTCTTTCATTTGCAGATACAACGGTTACCAGTACGGTAACTCGGCATTTGGGAAAAGGTCGCTGGAATACGTGGGGCCCATCCTGAAAATGCTGACGGCCGCCTACGATAAATACGGACCGAAACCGAAGCTCCTAAAAGCAACAGCATCAAATGAACATCATTAATTTAATTTAGTATCCATAATCTGAATTAACTTTAAAATTTGAGTATTAAATGAGGACTTAAAAATTTATTCTTAAAGTGTAAATTTTTAGGAGTAGATTAAATAATAAGCAGCGACGGTTCATGGTTTTGAATTTTAATTCCTTTTTTTTTTTTTTTTTATATAGAAATAAGATTTTTAAATTGAATTATTTATTCACGACGCTGACATACAATTTATTATAACATTGTTATAATGAATAAATTAAATTTTAGATTCAAATTTTAAATTACGCAGTAAATGATTATTTTCATTTCTTTCACAATCTAGTTATTTATTTTTTTGTCAAACATAATTTAATTTTTTTATTTTCTTTTTAAATAATACGCCGATTATTTCTGAACCTTTTCCATCGCGTTCGGAGTTTTTGCGATTTTCGGAGTCGGAATTTCTGCAATTAAAATTGACCGCGATGCTACGCGATAAGTGAAAATGATTCGAAGGTTTGTAAAGCCGGGAAATCGAATTTGAAGAGGGAAACACGGGGCGGGGAATGGGACGAATTGGGGGTTGGCAAAGCGGGTTGATCTCTCTTGGCTCTGTTGAATCACCGACTTTATTTACATACGAATCAAAGCGAAAGTGGAAGTCGAATTTGGATTTTTCCTTTACCATTCAATGAGAGGAATGAAAAATAAAATTAAACATTCCCGAAGTACCTTAAGAAAGGGAAAAAAACTCGCGGTTGGAAAGGAAAATAATAATAATAATAATAATAATAATAATAATAAAAAAGGAAAACCGGTATTTTCGGCATGGAAGGTAAATTTCTTTATTGCTCCCCGAGTAAGGGGACATTTCGGATTGCTTTACACGCCGGGTATCATTCCGGCATTCCCCCTTTTCATCCTGCGGGAAAAGCCTCCCCGTTTCTTTCGGGCTCCGCTCGCTGTCGGGGAAAAATTGTGGCTTCGACGTCCGCCAACCTGGATCCAATGTCGATCCTTTCGCCAAGTTTTTTTCCGGTTTGCGAGGCGAGGTTCGATGTTCGCCATGATCTCCGGTTAAAAAAATCTATTCGCGCCCCCTTCAGCAGCGAAATTTTTGCGACAGCCATAAAACTGCGACGATTTGCACTTCTGAGATCACTAATTCGAATCATCTCTCTCACCCCCTACCGATAACTATTTAACTGCTCCTCCGAAAGGAGGTTTGGTTTTGATTTATTGAGTAAGGTATGGAAATTCGAACCCGCAAATGAACTTGAGTATTTCGCAAATTACAGGCAAACGCATAAAACCTCTTTGGGTGTAATAAATTTCAATTCTTTTGCCATTTTAGCGACGTTAGAGACAATTTGCAATCGCATTTAGGATCTGAAATGCGGTATTTATAAACATTTGCATTATTATTTGTAGCTATAATAAAACGGCGAAATATTTATTGCAGGTCCCTCGGGTCTGTTCGGCCCTTCAATCGTGCCTTTTCCCATTTTCTCTTGCAGGAACCGAATCCGGAGGGTTTCGCGGGAGTATCAGGCCAGGCAGCGATGCGGGCTCATTTGGGAAACGTCCGTGGTACGAGAATGTCTCCTCAGAGATCCTTCGCATCCCACTTTTTTTGCATCCGAAAGCTTCGTCAAATGCCGCAGCAGACAGTTTACGAACAAGCGTTTCGAGGGGGGCGCCGTAAATGCAAATCAACGGCAAAGCAGCCATTTCCTTGGCGAGTCGAGATCAAATTGTCTGTCAAATTGTTTGCGAAGGAGGGCATTATTCTTGTTGAGCGGCTTCAAATCATCCCTGCAGGTAACTCCGATATCATGAATTCGGGAGGCTGTGAGTTTCCGCCGCTCTGCGCTTTGGGACGGATTAAAGAAAATATATTTTTACATCCTGCATCACATGCGAGCAGGTCAAAGGGTTTTTTTTGGTATCTTCTGTTCAAACTCCTCCGGTCCGGGGTCGGAATCGACTCAGGCGATACGCGTTGAGAATGTCGCAAAATTTCCTCCGCGGGAGCTCCCGAAAATCAGGTATTTGATTCAGGATTTGGATCCGCTTTCGTTTCCGCCTTTTCCCTTTTCGGAAGATAAGGCAGATTTCCCTTATTAATCTTTCTGAGATATGTGAACGTTGTTGAAATGTAGCAGAAAAGAAACTCATTTCACAAAGTAGTCATAACTGATTCACGGATGCCTGCACTGAAATGTCTCCCGCATTTTCTTCCACCGTTTTAATTCCCTTTTATTTCTGTCCCGGGACCTTAATTACTTAATTCGGTTACTGCTTTTTCCCGCAGTCGCACCCCTGATAGTTGAGGGATGAAAATTTTTCATCTGTAAAATTTCCGCGGACGGAAATGCGTTGCGGCGTCGTCGGATGCGGAAGCGCAAAGCCCTTCGGCTCGGGGAGAGTTCGATTCGAAAGGCGCGGGGTCGCGGTTCTGGCACCGGGGATGCGAAGTCTCCACCGCTCTCGCGCCACGTCCCCCGGTCGAACTGGAATCGTCTCGGGCAGAGCGAGGGGGACCCTTTTTCGGTTCCGCTCCGCCGAGAAATGATCCGAGCAAAGTTCGGGGAGTTTCCACGGCGGGAAGTGCCTCATTCGACTTCCCGCGCGCATCAGCTTGGCAAACATTTTCTCTCGGAGAATTTCCGGTTTTTCCTCCGCGGCGGAAACGAAAACAGCTTGCCAAAGCGTTGGAACGAATTTCCGGTTTCGATTTAAAACTCTTCCCGGAAAATTCACCGATGTCACTTGCACATTCGCTAATTGAAAGATGCGACGAAAAACGGGGAGAAAAGGGCAAACGCGGTGGGTTTTCTTTTCACCCCCATCCCCCCCCCTCACCGCGCCTCCTTGGAACCTGATTTCCGTTTGGTCCGCGAGTTTCCTTCCCCCGGACGGTTCTTCTGCTCTCCAATCGGAAAATTTTTTAAATATTTGAATATATTCGAGCCGTTCTGCGGTCGCTCGGGGGGGAGGGGTGGGAAAACCGATGGCTGCCGGAGGGTGCATTCACAAGGATTTGCCGTAATCACAATGCGGCTGCATCTACATTCATTTTTCAAAGGGGTTGAATCCTCTGGAAAGTAGTATAACACTGAAATTCCAGATCTGCAGAGGGGGACAAACCCGAAGGGACCTAACGCAATCTTAAAGCTACAATACGGACATCATTGCCTATTATCAAGCCCCCGGCTCTTTAACGCGTATTCGGAACGAAGGGCTCGGAAATTGTTCATTTCTTCATTTTCCTCCGAAGAATTGTACGATTTGATCGATGTAATCCTCACTTTTCGAGTCCAGCTCCTTTTCAAATTTCGCCTCACGATCCCCGCAGCCAGAGGTTTTTCTTTTTCCGCAATCCCAATCCCGGTGCCTTCGACGTTGAGCGACGTCAAAAACCGAGAGGAAAAAGAAACAAAGGAGCGGGAAAACCTTTTTTTTTTTCCAGAACCGGAAATCTTTTTCCGACACGTCGAAAAGAGCACAAAAACATTTCTTCCCCTGATAATTAAATGCCCGGGAATAACTTCATAAAAACGTGCGGCGCCACCAGGATTTTCCGCACCCGTCGGCGCAGCTCTCAACCAGGGCACCATTTCGCGCCTTTTTCCAAACGTTCCGGAAGGATAAATTAAACGGCGAACGGTTCGCGTTTCAGGGAGGCGACACCTCGCAGTGCTTTTTTTATGTTGGCGACACGTAAAAATTTCTCTCACCTTGCGTGAGAGCTTTCTGCGCGCGTTGAAAGCGCGCGAGCGATTTTGAGTTGCCGATC
>JAOWBB010005653.1:0-30788 GCA_028565995.1 Ricinus marginatus | reverse complement strand
CCCCCTCCCCCATCTCCACAAAAACAGAATCCAAAAAAATTTTAATTACCGCGGTAAAATGCAAATGACGGACGAGGAATTTCCATCATCCATCTAAGCGAACAAAAAAAAGTGACGCGCTAACAAGAAGAAAATTCTCTTTCCGTAGGAAAGAAATTAAAATCTTCCATATGAGGAGCCAGGAGATCGATGGGCCTTATCTATCAGATCGATTGGTCTCGTTGTCTGGGCCCAGAACAACCGAAAGGCAAATTAATGCGGCAAAAAAAAAAAAAAAAAAAAATCAACTTTCACTTGCTCGCATCTCGCGGGGACTTGGCTGGTGCCACGACCGGTCGAATCAGCGAAAGTGGCATCGGTGAAAAGTGAGTAAACCGCAACCTCGGGTAAATATCAAACGATCAGCGGCGGACGTGTCGCACGCCGAACGTAACTCTCTCGGTCGCACAACCGAGCTTTCGGCCGTGCGCCGCGTGCGGTTACACGCGAAACCCCTCGCTTTGCGGCGGAAAACGCTCCTTGCCGCGGAGCCCTGAGCACCATCCGCGTGGCGGTTGCGGGCGTAAACTTCCGAGCTCGCACGCGATCCGTTTGCGAACGGATTATCCACCTTGATCGGTGGGGATGGCGTCGGGTTGCGTCCGGGCCAGATAACGAAAGATTCCGAATTATCTGGCGCGTCATCTTCGGTTGCGCCTCTGTTCCGGGCCCCGGTTCCCGGAGCGGAGACGCAGCCGTGTTTCCTGTTGAAATTAAAGAACCCGGAGAAATTGTCCGGTGAAATGAAGCTCGGCCGCGGGTATCATCCTTCATTTCGGTACCCGGACCACCTACCTGGAGTACCTGCTATGTTTGATCACCTAGCTTCTCTCTTATTAATTTTCTTATTTTTATTTTTTTCCATCAGCATTGTTCCTTCACCTCGGAAGTGTCCATCGATCGAGGAGACGGGCGAACGGTCGGGGAAGCTCGTCCGCGCCCGGGGAGAGGAGCGCGGGAGTTGCCCGCCGAAAGTCGTGGCCGAATCCGCCAGGTGCTTGATGCGCGCCTGTCATCGTGGAAGGATCCACTCCGTTCGCGTCAATTATCGTTAGCTCTTACGGAGGTGAGTACAAACCGTTTCGTGTCTGCACTTCGGCGACCTCAGCCTCGTAACTTTGGAAAACGGCGTTCGTGGATCGGGGCAGTGGGAAGCGGAAACGCCGGCCGACGATCGTGGTGCGAATAAAATCAACCGCGCTGCCCACCACCCCTAATTAACGCGGCAGCGATCTGCGTATTTTACAATTATCCGTGACGTACTTCCGGTGTTAAGTAAACAAAAGTAACTCGCGCCTCCGAAGCTTTCCCGAAAGCGCTTCATGGTAATAACTTCATTTCTTGAACGCAAAACGCAATTATTTTTTTCCGTTTGGTTTAATATCACTTCCGCTAATTCAGTCCATCTAATCCGTTGCCCTAATAAATCGCTTCCGGAGCTTGGAAGGCGTCGCGGGACCGGGACCCGGAAGCTTCGCACGTAATAAAACGTGCGCGGCATTTTCAAAAATTTTTCCCCCCCGGGGAAAAAGAGGTTCGTTAGGCGCCTGGGAAAGGGCAGATTTTTGTGCGAGAACCTTCCGAAACGTCCGAAGAAGCAGCAGCGGATAATTTCGCTTTTATCGTTGACACTGCCGAAATTCAGGAAAAGAAAAGAAAAAGAGGAAGAAATTCACGACGCAGTTTACAAAGAGGGCGCTGGAAAACGAAAGCGGAAACGCCGCGGAGCGTTGGCGGCAATCGCGTCCGACTCCTTTTGGCGCCATTTTCGAATTTGGAGATTTCCTCGGTCTCTCGCGCGTAACTTTTCTGCTCCCACCTCTTTTTTTTTTTTTTTTTTTTTTCCTCTTCCTCCCACAGTGTCAACACCCGAGGATCGGTCAAGATATTCGGGATTCAATGCCGCGTCTCTGCCCTTTTGACTTTTCCGTACGGAAAGTAGCGAAAGTTACTTCGACACGCCGTAATTTGCCAGTAATAAATTATTATAGCCCCTCATTAGCCTGTAAATCTTTATCTTTTGGTCCTGCAATTATTATAGCAACATTCTAAACCGCATTTTCCAACGTCAACGTTGAAATTTTTATGTTTTGTTCCCTTATAAGAACTCGACAACCTTTAGGGACAATTAGACAAGAGCAAGACCCAATTGTTATGTTTACGTGCCGTTCGCAGTCGGCATGCGCATCCGAAAGCGGGGAAAACCGCAGCTGACGTGCCTTCTTCGACGGCGTAAGAAGCCTCGCATTTGCCCCAACCAGAAGGCCCAGGTTCGTTTATAAGGTCACATCGGGTAACTCATCGATCCTTCCAAAATCTATATAACCGCAATCAATTGCCATATAAGTCACATTACTTGAACTTTCAACTTCGAGTCGCACACGCCCACCATATTTCACAATTATGACATTTAATATGGGATAGTTGTTCTCCTTATGTAATAATTCGGCGCAGTCATCGCCAAGGATGATGGCACAGCATCCGATCGATACCGTTCACCTCAAGCGCGAGGTCGGAACGTGGCGGGAGCCGTCGCGGACGGTTCGGAGAACTGCAGCAAAACGGTCGCAGAGGAGCGGTGCCGTCTCCTGACGGTCCCGGAAGGGTCTCGGACAACCGAAATCCCGTATCGAATTACGCAGGACGATCCGACGGGTCGGTCGGAAAGGTGACGGGCAGTGGCAAAGCGTGGGAAGCATTGCGGTGTCTGCTTTTTCGAGCGGACGGAGAAGAAATCTTGGCCGGCAGGTAACCGAAGAAGGATTCGGCGGTTAAAATGCTTTCGTTCGAGCGAACGGGATTTATTTCCACGAGCGGTTCCTCCGGTTCCGGCTGGCTCGTCTTTTGGTCGGGCGAAACATTTCCCGAGGTAACCGGACAATTGCCCCGGTCTGGGTCCACGTCCGGATCGGGAGGGTTTGGCTCCGAGAGGCGCCCGACGGTTCGCTTAAAAAGAAACCGGTCGATTCCTCGCCCATTCGCCGAACAGCTCCGTTCGTTCGGTGTGAAACGAAGAACCCGACGCGAACGGAGAAATTCATAAAAATTTGGATCGAAAATTTAATTTGTGTTCAATTTATGGAAATAATGGAAACATGTCCGTCACGGCTTTTCCACGTCAATTAATATGATAATGACCGAAATTGGCTTCCGAGGAATCCTCGTTCTTCTGCCACTTCTTCGGGGGATAGTAAACATCTCGCACGACGTCCATCAACCCATTCCACTCCGATTCCTCTCGACTCGCGTTACACTCCGGCATTCCTCCTCCATTGTAAGCGGGATAAAAATAAGGTCCTCGAACGACGACAAGGGACTGGCTTTCTTTTGTGAGCTGACGTGAAGGGACGTCCGATCGGTCACGCATGTTGTGCAGGCGGTAAGACCTCGTACCCTCGATGGTAAGCACGTCGGTAAAAAGCACCTCCTGTTTTAGTCTGGATGCTGATTGTACAGATTGTATCTTGTAGCTGTTATCGGTCTTGTTGCATCTCCGGATACGTGCAAGAACCGTTTTCAAAAGCGTATCATCCAACTCCGGTCGGTCTTGTTGTGCAAGACTTTCCCATAAACGTGAAAGACTTAACCGTCTCGTTGTGACCGTTCTAAAAGACCTGCCCTAACCGGAAAAGTTGTGATTGTCCCGTCTCGATGTCGGTGACTTACCTTTTCAACGGTTGATCCAACGCTCCCCATGAGCGGATTCGCGCCGTCTGCAAGCGTCATTTAAGCCCTTCCGGATCCTCGGGATAATCCTTTAGTCCGATTCAAGACCTCCGACGCCAGTCGTCCATTCATTTCACACCGTCTTCGATCCCCGAGAGCTGAGCGACACGAGAAGAAGGCTCCGGCGCGAAGGATTCAGGTACCGACATAAAAGTCACGGCATCATCCACCTCCTCGTTATCTACGGACAATAAATAAAAAATTAATAAAAACCCATCGGTGTACGGTTTTGAGTTTGAATTTCTCCTTTGTCTTTTGCTTTTTTTTTATGGGTGACAGCAAGGGGGAGAAGAAAAAACGAAGCAGGAATGCAACCTTTAAACGCAATTCCCGCAACGGACCATTCTCTTCGGTGGTTTATGGCTTTGGGTGTCTCGGTGCAAGATTCGCAAATCGCGTGCGCATCAGCGTGATGCGGGACATCTCTACAGGGAACGTTTTACTTTCCTTCATCCATAAAAATGCCATTCGATCGTTATTGTCGACTCACAGACGAACTCCGAAACGCGTCCGAACGCCCGGTTATCTTCGATTTTCTCAAACGCTCGGGCGTGCGCTTTCACAAACACAAAAGTTGCACACGTTAGCCACGCGAAAGCAGATCTTTGCATTTAGTCCGTCGCGCGAATTTTTGGAAAAATCTGACGGAAAATTATAAAGATTATTAGATTTTTTTTTTTTTTTTTTGATTTGAATGAAGTTCCGTTGGGGAATGATAACGATTCCGAAAATCCGCGCAACCGGCGCTGGACGATGAAACTGGGAGATCGCTGACGGTTGGCTGCCCTGAATAATTCCTCTTTGGCAGCTAATTATCTGAGAAGGCTCCGAAGCCGCGGCATGGGAGATAGAGAAAAAAGAAGAAAAAAAAAGGTCCCGATAATTAAAAAAAAATTCGGGAATTTAAATTCAGAAACGATGGAAAAAAAAAAAAAGGGACGGCGATGACCGCCGGTCAGATATTTTATTTTCTGCTTCCACGTCAATCCAACTCCATCGTGTGTGAAGAATTTACGCCGTTGACTCCGCCCTAATATGCAAAACATTTTTATAAAAAAAAAGAAAAGGAAAGTCTGCTTTGTCCGCTCATGTTTATCTATGAGGCACGGTTAATTGGGATACTCTCTTAATGACCCCTCCTCATGCCGAAGAGTAAATATTCACCGTCTTCGTGCTTGCCCTATAATGAAAAAGGCCTTCCACTTTCGAGAATGGTAACAATCTTATGTCTTAATCTCGGATTCTTTGGTTAAATGACGGCATTTGCCTTGGCCCCAGCTTTATCGGACTTCGTGGTCTCCGGACGTGCTCCAAGTGAGTCATGGCCCCCTTAACCAATATCCGTCTAAGGAATGGATCGGTCTCCGCAGGGGCTGCCCGACGGTATTTCCACGCGCTGCGCGTCGCAGGGTTTGAAAAGTGCTCAAATTGAACGAGCGATCGGAAGAAGGCAGCGAAAACAAGAAAATTTTCGGTTCTCGAGCAGCCTCCTGGATCGAGGGGCGACAATCGCGGCCTCCGGCATCGCGGGCGAAGTGACCGTCCGCTGCGGCGGGGCTGCGAACTCGTTTGAGGAACGGTCACGAGGAAATGCGGTACCGCGAAAAGGAGGAAAAGAGAGGCGAAGGTTTAGCTTTAATTCTCGATATTGACTCGCTCCGAATGTGTCCCGGTCGAACCGGTGCTGCCACCGTTCGACATCCTCTTCCGGAAAACCAAATCGCCTTCTCTTCCTCGGCAGCGACCCCCCCCGAGTCGAGGCGTCCGCTCAAAAAACCGGGGCAAGCTTTAGCATTCGGTAACCTCGTTTCCCTTTCTCTTTCCCCGGAACTTCGGAATTGTCCGGACCGGTCATCCCCCGACGATGCCTTCAACTGGAAAGCCGGCGAAGCGTTCAGAACGACGACGACCGAACAGGTAAAAAAGGCAAAAAAAAAAAAAAAAATATGAGAGTGAACGTGTCGATATCCACGGACCGCAAAAGTCTCCATTCAGGAACAAAAGTCATATCAATATCCGAGGTTGTTAAGGAAGTAAACCCGATCTAGCGCTGTTAATTTGCTTCCTACCAGAGTGATGTTTAATGTCACCCAACCGCGATTTCCCGTCCTTATTGTCGAGGTACCGACTGCAGGGACACTAGAAAAAGATAAAATAATTGTAATAGAAGGAACGCGGAGCGCATTTTACGATGTGAGACGGGGAACCAGTTCTCATGATTTTGAGGTGGCACTAAACTAACCATTTTTACAATCGAGATGGTATCGACGATGACAACCGACGAAGGAAATTCTCCCGGTTGTTCACTTTCGGTTTAGGTGTAATTTAGGGACGGCGGAATGCGTCTACTGCCACGACAACTTATTTCTGTCGGTTTCGAATTATTTACGAGCGCCAAACGAAGCCGTTTGAAAATTAATCGACGGCGCGGACACTAATGGGTGCTAAAATGCGTACGGGCAGATGAAGACAAAGCGTTTGAAGTCGATCACGAGTCGAAATTAAAAAAAAAAAAAAAAATGATTGATTAACGTCGGTTTGTACTGGGTATCCATCAAACGGACTATCAGAAATTATTAAGTAGACATCGAGGTGCGAAAAATCAAAAACAATCTTCGGTCAATTATAAGAAAGGATCGGGTTATGGATCCATCCCTCGACAGTTAACCTTCTTTCGTGGAAGTAACGAGACCCCAGAACCCGCGGTTAGCGGACAGCGCTGTCGCCAGGTTACGGGCTCCCGAAAACGATGCACGTATCGCACCGAATGGGAAAATAAATTCATAAAAATGAAGGTGGAAGAAGGAATGATCCGACAGCAAATTCGAACGTTGTGCGGGAAATCGATTGAGAAAATGGGCGCACCGGTAAAAAGCCCCGCAGTCCGAACTCCTTCGACGACCGGTTGGAAATACTAATCCGTTACGTATCTTAACGCGGCCTCCGTTCACGTTTTAATCGCTTTCTTAACTCTTAACTCGACCATCAAAAATCGTCAAAGCGTCAGCAGATCCCGAACGGTCGAAGTGCGAGGCGACGAGCTCAAACGGCGTGAAAATTTTAAAATTTCTCCCAGGGATGCCGCAAGACGGGAAATGGCTCAGCGATTCTTTCGCCCCCGACGGAGCGTTCATGCGCCTGACGCGGCGGCAGTGGCCCCAATCTAAATTCCCCGCATTTCACTTTATAATCGTAAAAATATTTTCCCTTCGGGGTAGGACGCAAAACGAGAATTATCGCTCGTGTTACATCACACGTATTGGTGCCGGTTGGGTAACGAAACTTTGCGGAGGGCCCGCATGATTGATGAGGCACCGAAGCAGGGAAAGTTGCCGGTCAAGATAAACTCGCAAAAGTGACCGAGTAACATTCAGACGTGGCAGAAAGTCAAAACCTCGCCGGACGCGGAGGAGCGAACCGAGCGCCACGACCCTCGCCCGCCGCAGAAATCAGCGCCGAATCAAAATGTTGCAAACCGTCAACTCTTTCACGTTTCCATCGGTGTTCGCCGGGAAAAACGCTTATAAGACGATAACCATCTTAATGTTTCACCCTAAACTTGTGCAATAAAAATTTTAAAGGCTATAAGAAAACAATTAACGAATTTCTCTTCGGATTGCGCGCTATCGAAGGAAACGTGCGGTGGCCGGAAAAGGCGCAAAAATTTTGCAGTTCTGCAGCTTTCGCGTGATTGGCCGGGAACCGCCGATCCCCGAGCGTCGACCGATCGCCTTCAGCAGATTCACACCCGTCAGCAGCCAGCGGTTATTTCGCGAGCGCCTGTTTTGGATCCTGTTGGATTGGTCGAAACGTCTTTTCTTTCCCGGTCACATGCACGTGTATAAATAAGCACATAATCCTCTCTAATCGCTTAGGTTTGTTCGGTAATTTCGCTTAAAATTTTACGTGGTGTGGGATTTTACGCGTCGGAACAGTTTTTGTGTGCCGCACCTCCTCATTTTGTTGCCCTGTGACTCTCCGCTTTCAGTCGGTATCAAATGGCGAGGAAGGGAATATCTAATTGTAGCCTTTCACGATGTTAATCCTCTTACCGCTCGCAAAGAAACGGTCACATTTCAGTGTGGAAACGGTAGAATTTCAAATATGCTTTTATTAATGCTGCGGAGATGGACGGGGGGGGAGGGGTAGGGCGAGGGAGGGAAAAAAGTAAGGATCGGTGGGAGGAAGGGACGCAGAATTATTTGGTGATTTATTCGTTAAAAGTAAAGGAAAAGGCAGAAAAATCCGACTTGGAGAAGAAAAAAAAAAAAAAATGAAAAGGATGGAAGCTCACGATAATAACAATAATAAAGAAAAATAGCGTATACAATTCATCATTTTCAGAAGGGAATTACGTTGGTAATACCCTTTAGCGTGGAATTAAGAGGTAAGTCTTGCGAAAGTTCTAATGACACCGACGCCCGTTGGGTTAGAGGCGGAACGTGACAAGTCCGCGGCATCCGGGGCTGCCAACTCAAATCTGATGCGAATATAAAAAAAAAAAAGGAAAATTTCAGTCGGTGGAAAGAAGAGAGAGAGAGAGAGAGAAAAATTTGTTTTTCCTGCGGAAAATTAGAAATATCCGGTTTGCAGCGCGTCCTAGCGACGCCGGTGGAAATTTGCTTCGAGACGGGTGGGGGGGGGATGGGGAAAAGGCTGCGGGCTGATTGGAAAGGGTTTAAATTGAAGTGTCAGGAGAATGTTGTAGAAGCAGCGAGGAATTGCTGCGGGATTAGTTTCCTCCGTTTCACGTTGCGAAGCTGTCATCATCGTTCCTTTTTCCATACCGGATTCGGCATCGGAGGCGCAATGCAACGGTCAAGCGTACCCTTGGGGGGGGAGAGCAAAGACGGAAAGGGAACTTTTCACAAAATTTCAGTTTCTTCCTCAAATAACGGAAACAGGATAAGCAGATGAGGAAGAAACATGAAAGAACGCGCACATCCGCACATCTCCTGTTGGGTTATGCAAGGCGGTCCGTCGGCGACACCGCGGCGAAAATTGACGGGGAGCCGGAACGTCCAGGTTTCCCCACGTTCCGGAAGCGGATGTCGCGTTGACTTTGTTGCCGGATTCGAAAGGCGGGCATTCCGACAGCGTCGGAGGATCGGGGCCGTGTTCATCTGCGGAACGGGTTTCGCGCGGCGCGGGCTTTCGGATGCGGGAGGGATGGGTCCTGCCGCAGCGTGGAAGCTTGACTTCTCCTCGCCTGGGATTTTTTCGAACGTTGAACGGGCATCGACGACGTCGACGGACGCTTGATCCGGTGCCTCCGCTGCGGGCAGCGGTTCGAACCTCTCGTTGAGCGTCCGTGATCTTTAACATTCGGCCATCAAAATCGGATTGTTGTGCCGCGGGTGACTGTCAAGTTTGTCCTGAAACGCCACCGACGGCGGGATTGTTTTTTTTTTTTTTTTTTTTCCAATCGCTTTTAACCGTTCGAAGCGAAAAAGTTTATGCAGGGCACCGGATGAGGTCCGGCGTACCCGACCGAATAACATTTTCCGCGTGTTTTTCACGTTGGGCTCTCCGAGCTTGACTCGGAGGTGCTGCGGAAAATCCTTTTCGGGAAAAAAAGAAAAAAAAAACACCGACTCGCTCGCAGTGCCACAGCGATTTGGACGCGACATACGCTGCTGCCGATGATCTGAACGAGAAGAGATTGGATGCAAACCGTTGAAACGGAAATACGCACAACATTTTAGCTGATAATATGCCACGCAGGGGAATTCTTAAGTAGCCGAAACCTGCAGACGGTTATTGAAACCATTTTTTTTTTTCTTTCAAAGGTTGCGCATAATTACGAAATTTCCCGGTGAAAACGATCCGAGGAGGGATTTTGATTTTTGGCGCTCAACCGGATATCACGTTCAAGTGGTTGGAAATGTTGGAATTTTTGCCTCCATCTCAATTTTTCGATAATCATTTCCCTTTTTGTTTAACAAAATTACAGCTTGCCCCGGTGCCGGAGACCAGTTTGCGGCCTCCCTCGCGAGCAAATGGGCAAGGGGATGAAACGGAAAAAAGCCTTTTGGGGAGGGAAAAAAGAAAAAGAAGCATTTTTGTGATATGCCGGCTTCGGCTGTTGAATTTTGAGTTTTTTTTTTTTTTTTTTTTGCGGCATCGCACCGAGGCGGAGGCGCTTGAAAATGGGGCGAAGGGTGAGAGCAAAAGGTGGAAGAGAACGGAAAAATACATAAATTAACCCATCAAGTCGCTGTCACGATATATTTATTGTTAAGGGCATTCTCGGATAATTGGCCGGTATCGTAACCGCCACCCGTGGGGATAACCAATCTAGTTTTCGAACGGCCTCACCGAAAACAATGCGAACCGAACGAAGCGCTCTCCGACGATGAGCGGCCCGGGACGCTCGAAGCCGGCGCGCGGGTTGTGATGCTTTTGCTGCGGCGGGACGAGGATTTTCACGGGGGATGTCTCGCGCTCTCCCGCGGGCCAGCAGCGGCCCTCCGGCGGGGTTCGACGAAGATGGATGACCGTCGCATACCTTGCGGACCCGAGAGGTTAGGATTCGTGATCGATTGAATTTTCGAAGCTCGCCTTGATGGATACCGAGTCGTGATGCCCATTAAAATAACAATTTGATTTCCCCATCTTTCACCAGTGCATTATCGAGCGATCAATCTTCTTTATTGACATCGCATTTTCCAGCGGAAAAAGACCAGAAAAAAAAAAAAAAAAATGTTCGTGGCAGATTCCTCGCCCGAGACGCGGCCGAAATTGGGTTTGGGGAAGACCGAACTTCGTGCGTCGAGCACGATGTTCCCGTCTGCCGGTGATTGCATCGGACGCAATCCGAATTTAGGGTTTCTGGGATTGCCGAAGCCAAATAAGGGCTCGTGATTGATGAAACGTCACGCCGGCAGCCGTCGGTGTCGAGGGCCGCGGGTTCGTCCCATCCGGAGCTTTAAAAACGCGACCGGGCAGTAAAAAGATGCGTGGCGCTTTTGCATGAAATAAGCTGAATGCGATCGCCTACCGGTGGTTCAACTCTAATTCCACGTTTTACGAACTTGTAACATTCCACACCGTTCACGATTCCGGGTTTAAATTGCTCTCGCGAGGTTTACACGGTCCGGCTCTGGCGGAAGCTTTCGCCGATCGACGGACGGTTCGTAAATCGGGTGCACCCTTTGCGCGGGATCTCGCCCGGCAGAACCGGGGATCGTCCCCCGGATCGCGACAGCTCTCGAACTGTTTTCATCGCGCGGCATTAATTACGGCACGAGTAATACCCGTGACGCGTCGTGCATCGATTTAGGTTCGGGTTCGCCGGTTGATGGCTGAACCCGATCGAATTAGCCTCAACCGGTTAAATGTCTTCCCTGCGATTTACATCCTGCCACGTAGCGCCGAGCGTGATGGGCACCAGAAGAGGCATACGTTTCCTGCGGATGGGTCACTGGTCTTTGTGTCATTCGCTCGGCCCTTCCGAATGGCCCTCGGGCATGGTTTGAATCCCCTGCAATTACTGGCGGATTCAATATTGTCCTGCGATCGGGTTTTCCGCAAGTTTCATTAACCGTCGCGGCCCTCCCAGCGAGGCCGATCCGCGTTGGGAGACCACACCGGGAGAATGTGGAAAACGAGAAAGGAAATCGCGGTTCGGGTCGCACGCGGGATGAATGAAATTTTTTTAGAGGAAAATACGAATTTGAACCTTTTCCCGTCGAAACCCTTCGGAAAATTATTCGTCGCGACAGTCGAACTTCTTTGCGCCGGGTTTTCCAAATTGTTCCCAAAAGGAGAGGATTGCGCCTCATCCGATTTGGAGAGGTCGGGTTCAGCAATTCGGCAACGACGGGCTTTTTCCACGTTGGCCGAATCTCGGCCTTTGACGGCCGCGCTCGCTCTTCCTCCTCCGGGCACGTGCCGCGACGAGGAGATTCCGTTTGCGTCGACGTTTGACCGAAGAAATGTGCATCGTCGAGCTGTCGGACAAACCGTGTCGGCGAATGCAAGAGACTTTTCCCGCCGCCTCGGGAGGGCGCAGGAAGGCGAACTTAATGCGCACCGTTATCGGAACTCGGAGAAAGAGTGCAAGTAACGCGATTCTGTGTTTCTATGTTTGATTTTTCCGCTGTCGGAGCCCTCCGTAAAAATGCGAATGGTTCTTGACAATCTTTACCGATCGTTTGACTGCTGTCGTTTGCTTCGCGGAGCTGAAAATTTCGGGCGATCTCAATCCTGGAGAACGATCCTCCGAAAGAATCCCCCTTCCGGAGACGAAAGCGTTTGCTTTCGGGGTCTGGAGCAGAGGCGTTCGTCACTGCACCGGCACCGGCAAAGGAAATGCCGTTCACATTAAGCATTCACTGCACCTTATGAAAATTACCACGTCAAATCCCCATTATGGAATGCGTAAAAAATTTACGCCCGAGAATTGCTTAACTTCAGCACACTTTTAAATGTTTTCTCGTGTTTCAATCATTTTCTTTATTATTTACGGATTAAGTGTTATTTGTTCAGTGGCCTTTGTCTGGAAATCTTTTTTGAATTTCGTTACTCCTTGATATATATAAATGCGGTCTTCTTTATAGGGGAATCGGTCAGAGCAGCACGTTTTTTTCTATGGGCCGCCGAAGAGAAACATTAACATTTTTCAATATACTTTTCCTGCATGGGCAATTCTCATTGCAAGAAGAGGTTCGGAGCGCTAATTTATTGAAAAGCAGTTCGTTCCGCCTGAGGGAAACCGAAAATTGGGTATCCGTCAAACCTGCCGCCCCGTAAAAGCCTGGAAATGTCGGGGCTCTGCATATGGAATTCGCACTGGTAAACGTGAAATTTACTGTAAAACCCAAGCGGTCCGCAGAAATTGGGTGACCAACTGACAGACAGGGAGCAATGATCAGCAAATGCTTTTTTTTTTCATCTTCTAATCCCTTGCACGGAATGGATGCCTCGGACGATTAACAATCGGCGTTCGAGGTGGATGAAAAAGAATCGGAAGCTGGACAGTTGCGCGGGCGAGTAAACTTTTTCGTCCCATTATAGGGCGAAAAATCGGGAGAGCGAAAAGCAATAACGTAAAGAGAGAGGGGGGGGGGGGAAATATATATGTAAGGAATTCTATTGCCACGATGATCTTAAGAAAAACGTAATAAAGGAAAGGAAAAAGTAATTACATGGATTGTTCAATAATTAAGGGTTTTCGTTTAAAATAAAAAAAACAAACGAAGATATCAAGTCCGATGGCACGTTGCCCCTCCCCTGCCCCGTTCGACTTGTTGCCGGCATTAAGCTACCCATCGGACTCCGATTTAACAAACTTCCATCATTGCTCTTCTTACGGTTTTTCCGGCCTTTGGGGAAGGTTTCGAAAGCGTCGGAATGCGCGAGTTACTGGGCAAACGAGGGATTTTGTTTTCTAGGGTACACAAATATCACAAAGGCACCGAGTAAGGCCATTAAAATGAATTATTACGAACGCCATAAATTACGACAGTAAGTCCGAAGCCGGGAATTTCAAAGGCCAAACCACACAATTAGCCCACTACCTCCGCGTACGACTTCGAATTCGAATCCGTGGAAAGTCTCTCAGGTTATCGTGAGCCGCTTAACCGGGGAAAAGTCGGAATTGCGAAGAAAGTCCAAATCCACCGGAAGGGGACGGACCAGAGGAGAAAAGGATTTCCGGGGGGGGGGGGTTTCGGCTGCGCTTTCGCGGGACAACAAAAAAAAAAAAGATTCCGCGTCGGCGGTGCTTCCGTCAGCGAAAGGTTATCCCTTTGAAGAATTCGGATGGGAGCCTCAAACGCGCAAGAAACGGGGATACAAATTACAAAAAAAAACCTGATCATTAGGGCCACAAAAAAAAAAAAAAATGCGGCCGAAATTACAACTCGTAAAAAGCAATTATTTCTCTTATGCTTTTTTCCTCCCGCGGAATCCAATCGACGAAGAGATGGTGGCACCAGATCCATTCGGACAATTAAAACCCCTTACAAAAAAAAGAAAATCCTTAATGGAGGACGGAGCCAGTTGCCAGATCCCGAGGAAAATGGACGGGAGAAAACCGGAAGGGAAAGAAGATCGGGAAAACCGGACGTAACAAAACGCAATTTACCTGGTGAAATCGAAACGGGCCGCGGGAGATGCAGCGACACGAATCGCCGGAAAAGCCGAAAAGAAAAACCGGAAGTGCGCGGCGAAAATAAAAAAAAAAAAAAAAACTGTAACCACAGAGAGAAGGAAAACTCGGAAAACGCAGCGCGAGCGGTCCGCACGTGGTGCTCCAACCGCGAACTTGCGACCTGCACTGAGGCCCGCACCTCCATCGACGGTGCAGGTACCGGGACAGGTCGACTGCAACGACGTCAAGTGGTTGCCAGCCAAAATTATAATCTCGCTTTAATTAAACAGATTTTTTTTTTTTTTTTTTTTTTTTTTAATTTCTTTAATGTCCGAAGCCAGCAATTAGTGAGTTAAACGAAAAATCTGCTTGGAATCGTTTAATGCGTTTCGTTATCCTTTCCCGGAGTGGAAGCAGGGGTCGAAATCGCGGACCGCGGCTCCCGGCCCGGGGCCGCCGCGGACCGGGTTCGCCCCGGTCCGCGGGGGGCTCTTAGGTTCACGTCTCCATTACCGTATCTGACTCTCTCGGAAAACGACGCCATTTGGTTGATGTCTTTATTCGTGGCAGTGAACCTAATTCATCTATCACGAGATACCTAATCGGTATTTAATGACCGATTCTTGTTCTTCGTTATCTTCTGCTTTCAGTGTCTCTGTCGTTTTTAAAAAAGAATTTTTTCCATGGGGGCGATCTACCACCGAATCTCCCCCGCAGGGCACCCTCGTCCCCGTCAAATGGCGACCTTGCTTTTTCGCAACCCGATCGCTACCCCCGAACTGAATCTGCGGGGAGAGCTGCCCCCGCAAGGGAGGCTCCCGCATCGGCGGGGCCGCTGGAGCAGTCGAATCGTGGCACTCGTTATGGCATCGCCGGCAGTGAATTGGGCACCCGACTTAAGTAGTTTAATGAGTTCTCAGGGCAATTATTTCAGGTTTGAGACGGTTTTTAGTTTATTTTTAAATTATTCAGAGAAGAAAAAAGTTCTGATCAATTCAGACTCGTGAGATAGTTCTGGATAATTAATCGAAATACGATTCAGAAAAAGAAAAAAAAAAATAAGAAACTTGCGGTGGAAGACGATCCGTCAGCGGCGCCCCCTTTGATTCCTGCCGACGATCTCGTCGATCCATTCAACGAACCAGGTCTTCCGGTTCGTGAGAAAAGTTTTCCGGAGCCGATGCGAGAAGCCGGGGGGATGGCGAATCGTGAAGAAGGATTATTCCGAGTGCAAGTCATGAAAAGGTCCCGGCGTCTGCTGCCCCGACGGGGATAGTTCCAATCTGCGAGGAGAAAGATTACCATCTAACAAATCACGGAGATGTCAGTGGAATGTTGAAAACATCCGATGGATACCAATAGGAGATTACGGAATGCTCAAAAGGATTCTTCGCATGCGGAGTGTTCCAGGCGAGCCACGCCGATCCGCACTTCGGGTGCCCGTTACGCTACCTCCTTCTGCTGCCACGCAGTGCGGTTCTCCGGCTCGAGGCGGTCGGCAACGGAGCGCCCCACTTGTCGCAATTCGGTGAAAACGAAAATGTCCGGGAGGGGGAAATCCGCGCGGATCGCGGAGGCTGCGGAACGGGGGGGAGGGGGGGGGGGAAATGCTTTATCGGAAAATCTCGCGGGGCGTGCACAATCCGATCGACCCGGGGCTTTCCAACTCGAAGCGGATAAGGTGCAAGTCTTTCGTTGCAGGTTGTTCTGCCCCCTTGGACGAACCATTAATCCTTTCAAGGTATCCAACATTACGAACCGCAGACGGGGAAAAAAAAAAAAAAAAGGTGAGAAGACTAATTTTAACTAACTAATGATAAATGATGCGCGTTAAATAAAGACATTACTGGTGGTACAACGTCAGAAACATTTAATTAATTAGCTTTAAATGACGACTCGTTTTTGTCTGTTTCCCGATTGTCTGGTTGTCTTCTTGTTTTTCCCCACTTCACAAAAAAAAAAAAAAAAATCGATTCCTTCACCGGGAGTCTGGTGCCACGGAGGTACCTCCACGCGGGTCTCACGACGAATAAGTCAGCGCAGCGTTCGAAAAACTCGATATCAAGGCAGATAACGTCGGTGAAATTATCCACACAACACAAAAAGGAGTTTCCTCCGATGAAAATTATAAAAATAATAGATTTCACTAACTTTGCTTAACGCTCGACTGGCTGCAAAGAAACTATCTAGTGTAATTATCTAATTTATTTTAAAAGTTTAATAATGATTTAGAAGTGGATTCCAACAGTGGTCGCCAGATAATTTCCCTCTCTCGGGTGAAACGCTCCGAAGACAAAATAATTGGACATTCCCTCATTTATTATTATAGATAAATATTATTTTCTTCGCTCCCAGATAATTAAATCGCATCGATCTCTTCGATAGCTCGAATTATCTGCTTTCCTTTTTTAAAGCAGGAGTTTTCAAGAAGTCGGACTGGACATCGGCTCGTCTCGTATGACCCGTCCCGTCCGCGTGGAGCGGGGTGTTCGTGGGCTTCTGGTCCTTTCACTGGAAACGTCGGGTGCGGAACAATGGAACTGTCAGGCCGAGACAACTGCCACGACGGTCGGTTCCGCTTCGGCATCGACGTGTGATGCGGCTGCCACGGCACCCGACGTTTAGAGGGACGTCCGGGGGGGGGTTTCCCCGTTAACCTTACCACGTTGCGGGATCCACACTCCGTGGATAAAGCGGAGGTTAGGCGAAACACTGGATTGACCGAGGAGACCGATGGAAATTATCCATCTCCCTGTCGGAATTGGATCGAGTTAATCACGTTGAATGAGAATAACGGGGGAAAAAACCCCATCTGATATAAACCGCGCACGGAAGATTATCTGCATACGATCGAACGGGTTACTTTACTAATTATACTATTATCTACTGCATAACTCGAACTTGGCAGACGCGAATAAAATCAAACATTCTGCACGGTGTTTTTTTTTTTTTTTTTTTTTTAAAAAGCAGACGCTTGTTAAATGGATAATACGAAATTATCTGATGAACCTGGATTTCCTTGCCGGTAATTTATTGTCTATTAATAACGCCATAATTTTATTTTATCCACGTTTCCTGCGTCCCCCACATGTCGGGCGACGTGTCGGATAAGATGCAAATAAGCGGTTAATTGGAATCGGTTAACACCGCGGTTGTCGAAATTCAAATTTTATCCATGGTTCATAATTTAGTGGATAAAAGCGCGGGTGACTTGTTGGGAAAAAAAAAAAAAAAAGAGAGATATAAAAAACTGATTCCCGGATGGTAGGAATGTGCCGTAAGGTTAGTGCGACGTGTCACCAGATGTTGTTACGTGTCAGAGTAACCGTGAACGATTTCTGACTTTCACGAGATCTGGCTCGAATAACAAATTCCAAGCTCAAATCATCGAATTACAAGATTAATAAATATTAATGGAGGTTAAGAAGTGGGAGAAAATGAAAGCGTGAAATACAAAACATTACAACAATCAAATCTGCTGCCACGATGTGTGGTCCCCCTCCCGTATTCCTTCCAACACATTTTCACGTATTCAGTTTAAACTTAATGATCATTTTCCGTTTCGCCGCAAATAATTTAGGATTTTTCACAATCTTCCTTTCTGCCTTTTCCTGTTTTTCCCTTTCCGTTCTTCCCTCCCGACCTTTCGCAAAAAATGTTAAGTTTTTGGGGCATTTTCCATACGGGGAACGTTCAAACGGGACAAAATAACGCAGGATGTTAAATGTCGAAAAACCCGCGTCACTGCCGCGTTGCAATTTCCTCCGCGGCGTGCGAAATCCGAGGAGGAATCGAAATTGGAGACTTCGATGCGCAACGCGGAACTGATCTCGAACGTCTCCTGCTGCCGCACAGTTTCGGCCGGTGTTTCCGGAAAGGAAAGCCAAACGCGCCCCCCCCCCCGCCGGGGTGACCACAGCACCGGCAGGTCGCCCTCTCGCTGGAACCGAATTCTCGCGTTCGTCTACAGCCTTCTCGATCCTCTCTGCACCGGACCAAGCTCCGAAAACTAAGTCAGTGTGCAACTAAAGCGATTTTCCCATTCCGTTCGGTGCGTGCGAACGCCAATTCGAAGCACGCGAGCACATTTGACAATGGGCAATTTTCATTAATAACGGAAGGAAGAAAGCGATTCACACAATTGAAACTTTCATTTCCCAACTTTGCTTTTGACCCGACGGATCTCCGTCAATTCCGGGGCAACGGTTCTCCCCACGAACGGAATCGTTCAACCCAAATACCGGCCCACGCTGAGTGAAAACCTAAAGAGGACAAATGCGCTTTCCGGAAAACGGAAAATCAATCCCATTTCTGCGATTTTTCTCTTTCTTCGGACGATAAGAAGTCTAAAACCACGTTCCTCCGATTTCCAAGTTTTTCTCTAACCTTTCGGGCCCGGGCTTGCCAGCTCCCCCCGACGATCGCGTGAGCTGGGCAAGCGTCGAAGGGTTTTCAGATAAAACTCCCAAGTAACCCGGGCAGGAAGTTCGTTTTTCAAGGCTCGGACCGGTTTTTCGACGGGGGCCCGATCCGGAGGGTCCGGAGGATCGACGCCGAATCCGGGGCCCGGCAAAAGCCGGGCGGGCGGCGGGCTCGGTTTTCCGCACCTTTCGAGGATCGCGCCTGGATCGCGAACGGTTTGAGGTGTTCCCATCGGGGCGAAGCACCCACGTCCGCGATGCCCGTTGCGCTTGTTGGCGCACACTCCGCGACCGGTAACCCAAAACCCGCTCCGGGGCTCCATCCGCCGATGGGAAGCATAATTTTCGGGTTTTATTACCTATCCCGCGGAGCCGAAGAAGGAGCATAAACCGTGGTGGACAAGAAGAAATTCCTGGGCGGTAATTAACGACGCGGGATTTGTCATTAATCACATCCCTCAGTGGGAAGATGCAAATTTTCCGAGGAGTCACTTTACCATTATTCCTCATTTATTCAACAACCGGGATATCCCGCAGTATTTCAATTGTCAACATCTCATTAGTTGCCGGTTTTCTTTTTTTTTTTTTTTTTGGTAGGAGGCTGTGCCCGTACCCCCCGCCACCGCCTTCGAAATCGAATTTTGAACGATCGCGGAGGCTTCCGCTCGCAATCCCAACCCCGGCAGCCTCTCGCAGACGAAAACCGACTCGACAGAGGGAACGGCGGGGAATCGAAATTTTTAATTTCCCTTTAATTTTTACTTCCCGGCTTAATTTAAATCAAAAATTAAGGTTTTGGACCGCGTTCTTTCGAGCCATGTGATAATTTACATATTTTAAACGATGAAAAAAATAATAATAATAATAATAATAATAATAATAATGACGATGATGATAAATGAAAATTATTTTTGTAAAACAGAATCGCGCAGCTTTGGGGTTCCTTTCGTGGCTTCAGAACGTTTTCGACGGCCGGGAAATCGGACGCCGGAGCGGCGAGCGCCGGCAAACGAAACGAATCTGCCCGCCGACTTCCGAGTTATGCACGCGACAACTGCTTCAATCAAATTCCGGTAACCGTTGATTAACTCGAATTTTTAACGCTCGCTCGTGAGAGGCGATTCACGCTAATGGCGACCGAAAGGAGAAAACACTTTGAAGCAGCGTCCCGGGACGTTGAGATCCATCAACGCGTTTCCGGTTACGGTTCCATCCGTTCCCCGCGCCCTTCCGCCTTCTCCGACCAGTGAGAGAAGGGAAAAATTCCGGATGGCTCCGGCCGCGAAAACTTCCATCAAAATTCCACGTTTAATAATCGAGATTTATTTATTATTATTATTATTATTATTATTATTATTTTTTTTTTTTTAAAGTCTTTAAGCCTCCGAGATCTGACAACCTGACGCGGAGGATGTAAAAACTTCGGGTACCAACAATTTAGTCGTTGTAATTTAGGTTTACGGCATAAATAATCGAGGGGATCTCTCGCGGATCACGGAGGTGGTGCTCCCCGCGTTCTGAGGGGGAGCCTTTTTACGTAAGGTTTTCGGTGCGTCGACGCCGGCGTCGCGAACCTGAACGGGGACCTTTTTTTTTTTTTTTTTTTTCTCTCCCGGATGACGAGTCGCGAGCTACTGGATGCCTTCCGCCGCGGGTAAGCGTTCAAGATCCGATCGTTCGGGTGCCTCGCCCTTAACCCTCGCCCGACCAATCAGGTACAGGTTTTTTTTTTTTTTCGCGGCCCGCGACTTAAGCCGGGGGGGGCGAGGGGGTTGGCGCTGGAGAAACCCGAAAATAAACCGCCCGGTAACAAATTAGCCGAGAGATAAGCCATATTTTTGATGTTATAATAATAGCGGGAGCCGATTTATAGCCTTAGGTGTGGAATGGTTCCCGTAACCGGCAATCGAGTTGACATCAAACCATCCTTTTGCGTTATTTATTGCTGCCGATAACTGTCGGACCGGCAGAAAAAAAAAAAAAAAAAAAAAATTTTTTTCCCTCGGCCTCCTCGTTATCGCCTGATTTGTTGGAAAACGCCTCCCGTTCGAGTCGAAACCTTTCCGGCGTTCGCGGTCCGTCGTCCTCCGGCGCTTTTTCCCGCCATTCCGTTGCAGTGGGGGCGGCAACCTCTCGCGGTCGAACTTCCGCGGCCCGCAGACCAAATGTCTCCCCCGCCGTGCGCGGAGGGAACAACTTGTCCAGAAAGGGGATGATTTCCTCGCAGCAGTTGCTTCGCCCCCGGTTACGCACGTAACATCCTTTCCGCACAATTCATCCGGCGAACGTGTACGCAGTCGGAGCAAGCGTTATTAGCTCCATTAAAAACTCCACCGGCCCGTGAAATTCACTCCAATCCCGGTTTGGGCAGCGTTATCTGTTGCGTCTGTTCCTTCGGTCCTCGGGTGTTATCCGCGTCTCCGGCGTGTTTCCCTCGCTCCGAATTTTTCTGCGGGATCGTTCCTCCGGGAAATCGATCGCGGAGCGGCCGGGGAGATGCTACCCCGACCGGAGGCGCTGACTCTCTGCCGAACGGGGAACCCGAACTCGGCATCCCGAAAAGGGGAAGGGCGCAGAATCCTGGGGGAGGGCGCAGGCGATTTTCCCCGGAAAAGTCTTGCTCCACGCCATCTCGGGGGTGTCCCCACAAGCCCTGCCCTCGACTGGCTTCCTTTTCCCGCTGAATCTCGCCTTCGGGAGGAGGTAAAAAAATTAATTATCATTAAAGTTTAAGTTACAAGAATCGATGTTGCTTCTTCCTCCGGTTCGAGTCTCGCTTTTGAAAATGATGACATTTCGGAGTAACAAAATCAGGTTTTAATTAATTTTCAGGATTTGAGCGGGGCCGCGTCAGTTTTTAACGTCGCGTAAATCTAAAATATTCAATCCATAAAAAAAGGTATTTTTTTTTTTATGCCTTTGACATATAAATGTGGATGTTCCGTGGATAAACGTGGAATGGATGAAATCGATAATGGAATTACATTGTCCAATTATTCAGGATTTCTCCATTCTCCCGTTGTCGCGGAGGAAGTCGCAGCCTCGGAGGATTAACTTGAATGACTGTAAAGGGGTGCTTCGGTGGCGGAGTCGAGGAAAGTGCCGAGAAACTCAGCTCCGGGGCGTTAATCTCTTTGCTGCAGTCGCCGTAACGATAGCGCTGCAGCAAAAGGGAGACGTAGCATGCGAGCGACTTGAAATCGGCACACCCGACCGTTGGCACGGCGTCCCGGAGGACGGAGAACGAACCTCGGGCGTTGATCACACCCACCCAACCTGCACCGGAGCAAGCCCTCATCGTTTGGTCCGCCTGCAAGAGCCCGAATAACGCGTCCCGCCCCTCGGGCCGCGGCATTTTCGCTGCCGACCGAGTGAACGAGAACGGGCAGCCACCCGCAGCAGCACCGGACGCTGGAAGCGAATGCTCGCATCGTGCCCAAACGCTTTTTTACGTTCACAGCAATCCGCTCTTTCCGTCTTCCGAATCGCCGAACCTGACCCGAACGGTCGGTTTTTCCTGCCGATCGTTCCCGTCGGGCTTTTCCGACCGCGACGGGGGGACGCGCGGTGCACGGCAGGGCCGCAGTAAGGCGCACCCGGTGTCAAACTTTTAATTCGCTAAAGGAGGAGGTTCGCGGCAGCGGATCTCCAACCAACCTTAAACCTCATTTCCGAAGAACCTTTCAACGTGACGCGAAGGAACCTTCCTCGATTTGCGAGTGGCACAAATCGCTTTGAACGCCGCTCGAGTCACTAAAAAAAAGGAAAAAAAATGGGAAAAAATTAAAATGATTTAAAACTCACACTCGGGGCCCGTAATAAAGTCGTCAAAAAAGTTTATTAATAATTAATATTCATAAGTTAAACATGGTTTAGGTGGTACCTGATACCACGGTGCTCGCCACAGCCGGACACTTTAGAAAACCGGCAATCGGATTCGTTCCCTCGTTGGGTTTCCCAATTTTTTTATATTTTACGTGTGTTCATATAATAATAACAAGATTCAGGTTGGCTCGATGTTGCATGGCATGGCCCGAAGGGAATCATAGCGGTTTTTTTTTTTTTTTTTTTTTTTGAAAAAGAAGAAAAACGCGTGAAAAAAGCGGATGGAAGTCGTGCGAAACGGGGCTCTCGAGGAGCAGCAGTTCACTGTCGGCCTCCCGAAATGCATTCGTCCGGTCCGGAGAGCGCGCGAAAAAAGAAAAAGAAAACAGGGCGGTCTTCCGTTCGGGCGTTCGGAAAGCGCCCCCGGAACCGGTGATTGAGATTTAAAAAAAAAAAAAAAAAAAAAAAAAAACCGAAAACATTTTAATTAAGAACGCAGCCGTTTTTTTTTCGGATACCTGAAAAGTGCCCGGTGCCGAGGTGCCCGCGGAACGTAATCGATCTGCGTCGCTCCACGTCGAAGCATCCTCGGCTCGGAGACGGACCGCGTTTGGAGGCAGTTGCCGGCAGGGCCCGGCGAAACGTTGGGTTAGGTTAGCGGCCGAAGCCTTTTCGCCCCTCTCACGGGGGCCTTCGTCGCTTCACAAATCACACCCCGCGTCCTTTCCGGCAGCCATTGTTCCTCCCCTGTAATTACAATAATAAAAGCGGTTTAACCGAGGCATTTAAAAAAAAAAAAAAAAAGACCGATATTAATTGGTGCAGTTAACGAGTGACCATAAGAGGCAGGACGGGAGCGAGGCGAGAAATATCGAATAACTGCTTCTTAAGTGTTAGGAGGAGTCGTCCGATAGCGCCTTTTAATTATCGGTTGGCGTTGAAATTTAAGGCAGCCCGGAAAATGGCACGAAGAAGGTGGCGACGCGTCGGGTTGCTGCCAATCCGCAGGGCGGAGGAGGTCGAAAACTGCATCCCCCGAGTGCCAGAAGAGCGGGTGATTAATTAACTCCGATTGCGGATGAGGAGCGGGCCCGGCCTCCGGGTCCATTTACGAGGCGGACGAACGGATTTGGGGCCCTCTCATTGGCGGTTAAGGTGCGCATCCGTACGCGGCCGATTTCCTCTTCCCTTTTACGGTTTTGCCTTGCGCCGATCCTTTCCGGCGCTCGGGCTTGATTCCCGCGGCCGGGTTTTTTGTTTTTGCGTTAAGGATCTCGTTCGCGGTTCGCTCCTCCCGCGGGTGTGACGCCTCCGCGGAATTTCAACGTCGGATTCGCATCTCCGGTTCCGGTTTTGCAAGTTCGAATGCGGGAGATTGTTAATTTTGGATTTTTTTTAGCCATGTTCCATTTCCGTTTCCGCTTGTCGGAACGTTGCCTGTTTGCCCGCGTTCCGGCTTTAAACGCGGCGCGCCATCTGCCGATATCCTCGGGAATCAGTCCGAGAACAATAGTCGCGAGAGGCGCCGCCAGAGCGGGTGAGAGAGCAGGTTCCCAGGGGGGCACCGTGGATCAGTGGCGAGTACCTCGAGCATTAGGTTGCCTCAGTGACAACCTGGCGGCCCGCGATGAAGTTATGACAGTGGTTTAGCATAACTCTAAACTCTTGTTTTTTTTTTTTTAAACTTATTTATTATTTAATTAAAAAAAAATACGAAAAAAAAAGATTATTTCACGCGATTTTACATGTAACCAGTTTCATAAACGATGACAGTGACTTATTCCTCGGAGGTCGCGAACAGCAGCAGCTTCGGATGTTTCTGGAGGATTCTCTGCAAGTGAGTAGCGATGGTCGCGACAGCGACCGGCCCCCGAATGTTGGGGAAGGGGAGAGAGAGAGAGAGAGAAAGACCTTTCTCCTCCCCAAAATGGACGACGGAAATGCGGCCGCGATTTCGCGGTGCGGCACCTTCGATGCTGTCGCTCTCCGTCCACGTCCCGGGGATTCGCGTGCCGAAAGTGAAATGCGGCAAACTCCAAATGCGGCTCTGCAACAAAAATCCGGCCGTTCGTGCCATTAACATTCGAGGCATGATTCACGAGTTTGGTTTTCTTTTTCCTTTCCCCCACTTTTTTTTTCTGCCATTGCGCACGCGGGAGCGCAAGTTCCCGTTCGAAGCGCCCGAACCGACAAAATTGGATCCTCGGGGATGCGAACTGCCCCCTCCTTTTCCCTTGCGGCAAGGGATGCGATCGAGCCCCGGCGCGGTGAACGCTGCCGGGGCACGTCGATCGCCACCCCGAGTGCTTTCACACCCCCCCCCTCCCCCCCGCAAGTTCGGGTACCAGATAATCACGTGATTCTCTCCCATAAATGTCGGATCCCAGATTAAGCTGACATTTAATCCTCCTATTAGACGAGTGTTGAACGTTGTACGTGTCTTAATCTTTGCTCCTTGATGGGGCAACTTCGGAAAACCTTTACGCGTTCGCCCTCGAAGTGTATTATACGTCTATTGGCCCCTAGCGGAAGCTGAGGATGCCTTATACGTTAACTTTTGCATAATATTTAACATTTAAGACGCGGTGGATTATCTAACTTCGTCCTTTTTCGCCCTCGAGTCACCGGTCACGGCATCGCATAACGCCGACTTTTCCATAGCAAATAGTCATTCGAAGCCTCTTAAATAACATTTGCGCCTCGCGCAATGTTGTACAAAAAGGGAGGAAAGAATTGGCACGCGGAAGATTTTGCGCTTGAGATTTTTCAGCCTCGCATTTGCCTTCCATAACGCAAAAATATACGGTTTCAGATGTCACCGTCCGGTAATTTAATTGCCTGCATGTCACAAGTCACTTGTCATTTCTCTCTTATATCAAATGGCTCGCAAATGGCACACAAATTAGGAAAATTTTTATTTTTAGATGCGTTCGGGTCAACAACCTTGGTATCTGTCTTCTGATAGCGCGGGAAAACCATCGAGGAGGCTTTTCCTCCCACCGGAAAGTTTCCACGAGGCTGCCGGAAAACTCGTGACGGCGGGGTTGGGGGGGCGGTTGTTTCTTTTCCCTTGCTCCCCTGCGCCACACACACACACACACCCCCCGAATATACCGCAGCGGGTTTTCGGTACCTGGTCGTTGAAGCGGGGGATGCTGCGGCAGGTCTCGAGAAAGGTCCCTTTGAATATTTTTGACCTGGAATCTCACGTTTTTCGCCGGCGTGCCCGCAAATCGCTGAATATATCGAATTCTCTCGTGCTAACCCCGTAAGTTTTTCGCTTTCGTATGTTTTCACGTGTCCGAACATCCCCGAAAAAACGCGGAGCTGCATGAAGTCCGGTTAGGTTAACAAGCACTCTCCTACGGTGAAACACAGACGCTTTTCGCACATATTTCAGTGATGCAAAGTGTTGTGCAAACCTAAACGCCTGAAAGTCAGTTACAAAATTCAAAGTCGCTCCGTCCTTTGAATGTCAGGCCGATTTTTGAGCGTCCCAACAGCGAATGCCTGAGAAAATCTAAATTAAATTTTAAAATTTAAAGTAGATCGCAAGTGCAAAATCGCGCACATTAATATATAGTGATGAAGCCATTTTACGTAGCGCAGTATGTACATATGCAAATTGATATGTTGAACGTTGTCCTTATATTTCAAATTTAAATATTTAAAATTCTGACTTAACTTTGTAAATATCACCCGATCAAAAATTTGTCTACATATTTAAAAAGTCATTTTCCCCGCTATTTAAGCGCTTACGTTCACGCTTTTGTTTAGGTTCCTAAGTCCGTTATGAAGATAATGTATGTAAATCGAAAAATTAAGTGACACGATGCGGGAAAGAAAATTTCATTTGCGATTATCTGCGTCCGCGCGAGACGGAATTTATGTGTCAGATAATATGAATAAATGGCATTCCGTAATGGGATTTATACGTTCTCGTTTTTATCCCGCGGGTTGTTAATATTCACAAATCCCTCCGCTCTTTCCGGCATGTAAAAAGGTACGCGATTTCCCCAGGCCGATGCTGTCGGGAAGAAGGAAATTTTCGCGTTCGCCACCCGGTGCGGGGTCGGCGAACGCCTCCAGTTGAAATTCCTGACCAGGATATCGCTCTGCTCATTAAAACCTGCATTTGCATCGACGTTTTTAATCACCGGGCAGACAACTTTATCAAAGTCGCGGTTGACTCGACTTATTTCAGCTCCAGCGTCCGATCGCGGGCGGCCGGGCCGGGAGCCCGCTCGACGCGACCCTCGGAGCTGTGGGGCGAGGCCCGGAGCAAGCGCGGTTCATCCCCTTCTCCAGGAGGGAGGAAATCAAGCGTGGAAACCGCGGCGCCGGCTCTCGAAGCGAAAAAGAAACCCAAAAGTTTAGTCGGACTCGCATGCAAAGGCTAATGAACTTGAGAGTGCTCCTGAGAATTAATTTTCTGCCTCGTTATGTGAGAGAATTAAATTTTTATAACGGTTTTCCAAGGGGACACTTTTTTTTAGCCTTTCAAACTAACCCCGGCGAGCCAAAATCGCACTTTTCGGAGCTTAGCCCCAATCTCTACAGCGCATTTTCCCATGCAGAAACAGTCGGGCAAATTGTCTCATGAGTGGCGAGTTTGATGCCTTCACCCCCATCGGTCTGGAGTAGCGGGGGTGCATCGTTTTCGCTCCGAAAGACGTGGAATTCGAATAGATGCTTTTGACTCTTCCCCCGGATTTCCAGTGCAAAAGCGACAAATGCGCGAAACTTTGAATTCAAATGGGATTTTGTAAATAATAAGGGAAAAATTTGTGTTCCGGTGGAATGTAAAGAGAGAGAGAGAGAGTGACACGTCCATTAAGATGCCCCATATCCTCGAGTGTATAATTTATATTTAATCATCCCTAATTAATGTAAAATCTTTCAAAGGTGCAATTATAACTAATGTATGCGAATGATAGTGCGGCACAACTCGGGCAGAAACAATAATTAAGTCGGTTTAAGAAAAATCAGGCTCGGGCAAGGTTGCTCTCAAGTTCAGAATGTGCATGCTCCCTTTCCCGCGTTTGCTTACGGCATGGGCGACATTCGGAATGGGATCGTCGTGTGTTACACGCTCGGAAAATCGGAACTCTCGAGATAACACGCTCGCGCATCGCGTTTCCCGTGCGCCCGAGAAAAATCTGCGGTGGGCGCCCGGAGCCGAACGAACCGATTTTTCCGGCGTCGTGATTTTCCGAATCATCGTCGGCGGCGGCGGCGTCCCGGGAAAAACTCCCCCCCGCCCCCCCCAAAAAAAAAAAAAAACCTCGCGGCGATCCAATCGAAACCGAAAACCGCGAAGGACCCGGGGTCGACTCGGCGCTTCCTGACAGCGTTCGCCTGACCCGAAGAACTGCTTCGCCCGGCGGCTCCGACTCCGGAAAATTCTCCAGAGCGAAGTTTTCCCGCTTTCCAGTCATGAAACCACCGCTTAGCGTTAGAGAGAGAGAAAGAAAATTAGCTAACAAGTGGGAATTTCGTTAAATACCTGAAAAACTTATTTGTAATTATCTCAGTTACGTATTTAATCCTATAAGGCTAATAATTATACGAAAAAAAAAAAAAAAAAGGACAACGGCTAAAAACATTGTCAGCTGAAATAAATTCACAAAACTGCCAATTATAAATGAGTATAATATAATTATGCAAAATATATTTTTGTTTTTTTGCACGTTGCATAATTTCGGTGATCTAATTTGCGAAATTATGCGCAATGCTCGATGCGGTTGCTTGACTGTCCGTTCAGGGGTGGATCGCTGAGGTCGGGAGGGTGGAAAAGTCGTGGCAGAAGTGGCGATACCGGAAATCGGCGTCGAAATGACAATTACATGGTTGTTAATGATCTTGGTACGACGTGGCCGATGAGTCAAGGTGAGCATGGCCACGGGCCGAATGAACTTGACTACAAATTGATTTTGAAACAAATTTTTATCACCAAAGGGAGCCCAAAAGGCCGAGACATGGAGGTTACCCGCCAATTATTGCCCCACATAAATTCCCAACTTCATGGGCAAAGACATCCATATAATTATTTATTTTCTTTGATGATATTAAATTGAGCGATACATAAAGGAAATGAGTTTGAAACGAGATGAATTAATGGATTTCCAGTTAGTTAAGAAAAAAAAAATCCTTGCACCGTTAATATCGAAGGCGAAAATCATTTTAAAATACACACACACACACACACACACACACACACATATATATATATAAAAATGTATGCGCCGTCCTTAACGGCAATTGCGTATCGGATAAAAGAAAAAAAAAAGGCGTTTGTTATGAGGTAAATCGAAACTTGTAACAGGAACAAGCCGCGGGATGGCCTTATAAACGATGCTTAAGCTAAATCGGCGAGTTGTCATGCAACGACACGTTCGAGCACCCAAAAAGTGCCGAAAGGAACGTTGCACAAGATATTCCCCCGACGCGGCAGGACGCTTGAATATCTGCAACAAGCATTTCACATTAACAGCAAAAAAGAAGGCAACAAAACTGCTGCGTTAGCCGTTACGTAATGTTTCTGCTGCACATGAAAAGCTTATGAGCGGAGTGTATTATGAAATTTTTACCGTTCACTCGGAAAATTGAAATACACACCGTACTTATTCCTCGCACCGATTGTCTGTCATAATTTCCCACTTATAAAACACACACACACACACACACACACACGCACGCACACGCACACGCACACGCACACACATCTTATGTAACGTGCTACACTTGCATGCCTAAATAAGTGACACATCCAACAACGCTGTTGAATTAGAATAATTGAAAACGAAAAAAAAAAAAAATGATGTACCGAATTATTAATAAAACTAATTTTCAGTATATGTCAGTCACTGTATAAATTAGTTACATAAATATGTATTAATTATTGCGTAAGTAAAAAGACCCCATTGTCAGGATGCTTGTGTACGATCAACCCTTCAGCAAATCGCAATACAATATATCTCGTTGCGGGGGAGGATACTAATATCAAAAGCTTAAAGATAATCCACAAATAATATCTGATATGAAAATATTGTTTGTGCGGAAGACGCTACCACTTTCACATAAATACTGGATGAGTAATTAATAGTTGCGTATTTAAAAAAAAAAAAAAAAAAACAAATACTCCCATGATTTGAAATTTTGCGGTTTTTGATCTAGAAAATATAACAATAATATTATTGTAGTGTTATGTAATTCCAGTTCATAAAAGTGGTTTGCAGGGTTTATTTATCGCATTAATATTTAACGTTAAATAAGAAAACAAATATGTCAACGAGTTTCCTGCAATCGTTCCCGTTTTATATTATTATATTTAAAAGTGCTTTTAATAAACGTGGAGACCGCCGGCAATATTGCCGGCTCGTTTTCGATCATCAAATGTATTTCACCGCGGGGGAGAAGTTGTCGAACGCACTTGCCACCCGAACGACGAACGCATATAAAAACCAAATGAACGATTTTTATATGATTGCATTGCAAGGTGCCGAAACCTTAACAGCATGGGAGCGTTTGGAACAGGGAACCGGATTCCAAAATGGGACGAAGCCAAAAGTCGTACCTGTTACTTTCTGCACTGAAATAATGCGATATTACCGAAATGACGATAAAAATTTCCCCGAAAGCATATTAGTTGATCATTTGCGATACATATCGAACGCGTCAGAATTTTATGTTCCTCGTATTGGAAATACAATTCTCAAGTGTCTTGGTGTTTTGATGTTCAAATTGGTGAGTGATAGAATTGAAATGCGGCTTTGAAGCGCATGTTTTGTGCGGTGCACAGGTAGGATACTCTGTGGGACGCCAAGGTCCGCGCCGCTTAAATATTATATATATAAACCCGATGCACAAGGCATTCTTTCATGTGCCGGGAATCATCGCTAAAGGGCCCGGAAAATTGTTTATTTATTTTCTGAATTCATCGCAGTTTTTCATTTTTCCCCGAGAACTTTTCCATTTCCATGTGAATCTTCGTTCGAAAGTCAAAACTAAATATTGGTGATTAAAGTCAGCCGTAAAATTTTCACTAAATAAAGGTACAAATTCTGTCACCTTTATCGGTACCCATCAATTTTTTGTTATGTAAGGAAATCGAGCTTAAACGCGTTAAATACAAAAACTAAGAAATTATTACTTTAATTTATATAAAATATAAATCGTTAATAAAATGGATTAGGTACCCACGGCACAACATCATGGATTTCGAAAATCGAGCGAAGTTTTATGAAAAGAATCAGTTTATAATTTTATTTACGCGGTCAAATACATTGTACGTATTTACACCATTTGAATTTTAAGATTCAATTTCTTGCTTTTAATATTGAGCATAGAAAAAATTAATTTTTATTTTTTTTTTTTTTGGATTTATTACCTTTCGCAATCACCCGCTTTAAATGTTATCTTTGTCGGAGTTAATTAAAAGTAACTCCTTTTATTTTTAAATTTTTTAGCTTTACTTGAAGCGAAAAAGAAAGGCGTGTTGAAAATATAATTTTTCTTTTTTTTTTTTTCTCGTTCGTTTATCGAAAGGTGCGAAACTCGATTTAAGCAAGCAGTCACCAGTTGCACTCAGGGATGCTCTTCCAAGGGGAATTTTCCGGTTTTCGCGTTTCCATCGCTTTGCTCTTCCGTTCCGGACCGCCGCGGAGTCGCTCGCTTTTCCC